>RJVU01075544.1:4937276-4953081 GCA_003731715.1 Anabarilius grahami | reverse complement strand
TTTGCTGCCATTGATTTAAATTGAAGGGATAGTTCACCCAAAAATGAAAACTACCCCATGATCATTTACTCAACCTCAAGCCATCCTAAGTGTATACGACTATCTTCTTTCAGACGAACACAATCTGAGTAATATTTAAAAATATCCTTAGTTCTCCAAGGTTTATAATGGTTGTGAATGGGGGGGCGACATTTACAAAAAAAAAAAAAAAAATGCATCCATCCATAATCAAAGTAATCCATACGGCTCCAGGGGGTTAATAAATGCTTTTTGACAAACACGGAGGTGCAAAGGAGAGAGCAAAATAAAACACCGGTCATGAATTACAAGTCTAAAACAAGAAATTTTAAAGAGAAATGTTGAGAGGATTTCGATTTAAGAGAAGAGGAGCTTGAGTTTGTTGCACAGCCTATTTGTTTGACCTGTGAGAGGCATCTAAGCTTACGATACTCCAACATCCTGCGTCATACGTCGCGTCAGTGGGCTACTCATTTGGCGCAAGTCGACTTGCACAGTGTGCATACGGTTGTCTGCCGGAAGCTAGTTATTTGAATTTATAATTTTAAATATGGATATTTTTCTTACAAAAACACATCCCTTCACTTCAAAAGGCCTTTATTAACCCTCTGGAGCCGTATGGATTTCTTTGATTATGGATGGATGCATTTTGTTTGTTTGTTTTAAAACGTGGCTCCCCATTTACAACCATTATAAACCTTGGAGGACTAAGGATATCTTTAAATATATCTCAGATTGTGTTCGTCTGAATGAAGATAGTCATATAAACCTAGGATGGCTTGAGGGTGAGTAAATCATGGGGTAATTTTCATTTTTGGGTGAACTATCCCTTTCGGTGGGGGGTTGTAATTCCTTGTTTGGGATGAAATGTGACATATTTTTATTTTATTTTATTTATTTTACAGAAGCATCTGTGTGCACTGTTCAGTGTCCACATACATTTGGTCATGTTTTATGTATAGCTCTCAAACACAGTCCTGCCTTGTAGCGATCTGAGGACAGCTAGAGGTGGATGATGTTACGCAAAGATCTTTTTCTGGTGTTTACAAACATTCACTGACCTGCATCTACACTTCTGTATTTTTCTTCCCATAAACTTTCTTTCAACTGTGTGCTGACTGAGGAAAAGATTGCTCTTAGCACTTAGAAAGAAACCACACGCTGGTTTCCTTGAATATGAAATCCTTTTTTTCGACAAATCCTTTTTTCTTACTCGAGAATAAACACTTGAATCTCACATTCATATTCCAACAATGTGGTGAAAGAGTCTTTCCCAGGACACCGAAAACGTACATCCACATTTTTTTCTTCTCACGTAAACATTTATTTCCCTTCTTTCTTTAACCTCAAGAACACTTAAATCTGTCTATTCTCGGTGGGGTTTAAACGCAATGCTCATGTGTGTTTAATAACGAACATTTAACCCCTTAAGCTTTTTTCCCTCTCTGTTTAACCTTGCTACTGTGTTGGTTGGCTAGTGGCACCAGTCAGCCAGTTAACGGTATGCTTTTGGAATGTAATTCACATGCAGCCTTGGATTCTGGGTATTAAACAAATCCCAGCGGTGAGGGAGGGGTGGGCCGAGGACAGTTGTGGTGGGGGTGCATTGATGAAATGACCAGAAAAGCCTAATTAAAGTTGCTGAGCTCAAACGCATTGATGTATTGCATCCATTATGGCCCAGTTCGATAGGTCTGGCCCCCAGCACTGCTGCAGACACTCACTCCGCACCAAACACTCTGAATAACTAACAGCAGCGCGTGAGGAGAGAGGCGGCAATGCTGCTGCCTGATAGCCAAAGATTGTGCTGTCTCAAGTGGCTGGAGAGATTTATGAGCCTGTGTGTGCATCCATGTATTCATAGGTGTATTTAAGGGGAGTTGGAAGGAGTGTCCCCTCCCAATCATGTGTCTTTTGTTGTATATAACATGACAATGAACCGTCTTTAGAATGTGATGCTGTAGCATTGAACCCTACAGGGTTTCTGTTAGAGAACACTCAACTCATGCATGTCATTTTGAACTCTTAATGATTACTGATCAAAGCATCAATAGTGGACAAGTGCAATGTTGATGAAATTAATAACCGAGTCACTCAAGTATCTGTATTGAAAGTCCAATTTTAAATCCTAGATTTCAATCTGTGGTTCACTATATCCATTTGGTCACTATGTCATATCAATGTCATATTCACTTTGCATATTAATTAGATTTTATTAGATCAACTTATTTTACATGATATTATTAAGTGCACTCTTGGTTTACTTTTTATTAATATATATTTTTATAAGATTACAGGACAGGATAAACTATAAACGTTTTACATATTTATTTCAAGGTCACTAATTCACAAAGTAATTTTCAATTTAAGTATTTAAGTAATTGATATATATTACGTAAACTGTCATACATCTTGCATGCTTTGGGGTACAGACTTAAGTTTGGTCTCTTTTTAAAGAAGACGCTTGGAAGATTATTGCTGATGTGTTATGAAAAATGAAAAAAAGTGCTATTTTCAGTTTTTCTATGACATGCTTTTTCCAAAACATGTTTTACTCTAAAATTGAGAAAATCAAAGATTTCTGTAAACTAGTCGCTTTTCGGCGAAATTCGCCATTTTGTGTGAGCACAATAAACCTCACAATAAGCCATTCGCAATGTCTCTCTCGCGATCTTTCCTTGCGTTCAAGCGCCAAGGCGTCAACAGTTTAAGCAGAGCACACGAACCGATCATCTCTTCCACTTTACTAGTTACAACATGAAATAAACATGAATGAACCTCTGAAGGTATGTTGAAAGATACAGTACAACTTAACGAAATCAGTATCATGTATCATGTAATCGCTCAATTAGTGTTTCAACCGCGGAAAGACAATAAAACAGATTATAAAAAATCCTCAGACCTCAGAAAATACCTCAGAAAAGCCGTTCAGAGTACAAAAACTCGTTATTCAGCTACAAAAAATGAACTTAGAGAGGAGCATTTTGCTAAATATATGCACTATTGCATCCCTTGTATTTGAACTTAACATGTGCTTCAATATTGAATCTGTTTTATGACAGCCACCATTTAAATGTTTATATAGCCTAAAAACGAGTAGATACATAATTATGTAATTAAAAATGTATTATAACGTTATTGTAAAAACTTCTTTATAGGTAATTTATATGTAAGTAGCTTACAAATCGATTAATTTTAACCTTAAATAAAATAATGATGTACCAACTGTTCCTGTATAGTTACAGCATTAGTTGAGTTTTTTTTCTTTGAGGAAATTTGCCATGTACTTTACCTTAAGGTCCCCAAATGAATCAATATTCATTCGAAGGTAATCAAATCAAAATCAAATTGCAAGCTTCTGAATCAAAATTGAATCCAATTTTGAAAGTTGTGTCAATGCCCAGCCCTAGTGTCAATTTGTTTATTTATTTTTTTACTTGAAGCAAAAGTTGTTTTTTCTGTTTATTTTCTTGTCAGAGTGGACCAAAAGGCTTTGTTTACATGTTCAAATCCCAAAAATTTTCTCATGGGGGAGGATGCCCCCAGACCCCCTTGCAGCTATTTACTTCGTCATCTTTTTCACCTCTTCTGAGTTTGCAGGTCTGTATAAAACTAAAGTTGTGCTCCAAATTTGAGGTTGATATCTAAAAAAATTAGCTTAAAGTAAAATGTTGTTTGGGTGCAGTACCAGATGTTTCCACTAGATTAAGTTTATTTCCCATTCATTTCCAATGCGGTAATTTTTGACTGCAAGGGGTACGTGTGACTATTTTTTTGTTCAGGACCATTTAACCTTTTTGAATCATGTCCACGAATTATTTTGTGTTCACCTTTACCAAGTTTTGTACCATTCTGATGAAGTAAAAATTCTTAAAAAAAAAAAGCAAAATTTTTCGGTCAAAAATGTCAGAAGAACACCAGAGGGTTAAAGGGTTAGTTGACCCAAAAGTTAAAATTCTGTCATTACAAATTTTATTTAACATAACAAAATGTATATTAATGACTAATCATTTAAATTATATATAAACATTAGGGTTAGGGTTAGTTTATGGTTTATCTTATAAAGAATAAATCTGATATAATCTTCATTTAGATATCAAAGTAAACGTGCATGCATGTGTGTCAAAAGTTTGCATGATAATTTCCTTTACTTCATAATGCTTGTCATGTCAAAAGGTGAAAAAGAAGGATGTAGACAGACAGACAGACAGACAGACAGAGAGAGAGAGAGCGAGAGAGAGAAATAAGATTTTCTTTGACCGTTCATCTCTCTGGTTCTTTGGCTAACCCTCGACATCTTATAAACTGCAGCTCATTCCTCAAGTCTACATAGTGGGTGTGACTCTGAATTAAAGATGAGAATGTAAAGGGAACTGAGAGAGAAAGGTATGGGCAGGATGACTTTTAATTTCTTTCCTTGAAGCATTAATACATGTACACAGTCTCTTTCTGACCCATCCTGAATGTTGACTTTGTGTATATCCTAATGGCTTTTTATTTGTTAATGTAAATGTATGAACATATTGTGCATTTTCACCTCACCCCTTGCTTTATTTTTTGCTCTGCCAAAAACAGAGCAGAACATAAACCACAGGGATTAGCCAGGCTAGCCCGTGGGCTAACATTACTAGCTCCATCTCACATTGCGCTTCATCAGCGGCCATCATAGGCCTATGTAAAGCATGTGGGGTGAATTATGGCAGCTGTAACAGGCAGGCACGGGTGTTTATAATGTGTGTTATGGTGCCAGGCCTCCGGGGGAGAGAATAAAACACTGACTAATGGAGGCGGGAACAGGAAGGAGAGACAGCAGCAGCAGATTGTGAAGGTCATTGCTCTGAGTGCCACGCTCGAATGAAGAAGGACTCGGTTTTATGTGAAGATTTACTGTTACAATCGTTGTTAAAGGTGATGTAATGTTGCGTATATTCTGTTTCCAAATAGGTCATAGGTAACGTTCCACTTTGTTCATAAGAGACTTTAAAATATAATCAAAGGACGTAATGACGTAAGTTTTTTTTATGGCTTTGTAAGTATGTGTGTTGAAGTACACACACACACACACACACACACGTGTGTATATATATATATATACATATATATATAAAATATGTGTGTGTGTGTGTGTGTGTACTTCACTTCAAAGCTCAGTTGATTTACGTAACAATTCATTCAGGAAAAATTCAAGTGACTCTCTTTATGAGTAAGTCATCTGAATCATTTGTTCAAAACACTGATTCATTTAAAGGTGCCCAAGAATGCTTTTTTACAAGATGTAATATAAGTCTAAGGTGTCTCCTGAATGTGTCTGTGAAGTTTCAGCTCAAAATACCCCATAGACTTTTTTTTATTAATTTTTTTAACTGCCTATTTTGGCAGTGCTTCCTGCCACACTAGCTCTCGACTATATTACAGCGCATTTACAAAGTTCACACAGCTAATATAACCCTCAAATGGATCTTTACAAGATGTTTGTCATGCATGCTGTATGCATGCTTCGAATTATGTGAGTAAAGTATTTATTTGGATGTTAACGTTTGATTCTGAATGAGTTTGAGGCTATGCTATGTGGCTAACGGCTAATGCTACATTGTTGGAGAGATTTATAAAGAATGAAGCTGTGTTTATGCATTATACAGACTGCAAGTGTTTAAAAGTTAAAATAACGACGGCTCTCTTGTCTCCGTGAATACAGTAATAAACGATGGTAACTTTAACCACATTTAACAGTACATTAGCAACATGCTAACGGAACATTTAGAAAGACAATTTACAAATATCACTAAAAATATCATGTTATCATGAATCATGTCAGTTATTATTGCTCCATCTGCCATTTTTTGCTATTGTCCTTGCTTGCTTACCTAGTCTGTTGATTCAGCTGTACACAGATCCAGACGTTCTGCCCTTGTCTAATGCCTTTCATAATGTTGGGAACATGGGCTGGCATATGCAAATATTGGGGGCGTACACCCCGACTGTTACGTAACTGTCGGTGTTATGTTGAGATTCGCCTGTTCTTCGGAGGTCTTTTAAACAAATGAGATTTATATAAAAAGAAGGAAACAATGGAGTTTGAGACTCACTGTATGTCTTTTCCATGTACTGAACTCTTGTTATTTAACTATGCCGAGGTAAATTAAATTTTTGAATCTAGGGCACCTTTAAGAATTAAACAAGTGCTTGTCCGTATGAGTGAGTAAATTGAATCATTCATTCATTTGATTCATTCAAAACACCGACAAGTGAACAAATCAAGTGGCTGTCCTTATGAATGAGTACTTTGTATTATTCGCTCATCTGTTTCTTTCAAAACACTGATTCATTGAGGAATTAAACAAATGGCTGTCCTTATGAGTGAGTAAATTGAATCATTCATTCATTTGATTCATTCAAAACACAGACAAGTGAACAAATCAAGTGACTGTCCTTATGAATGAGTACTTTGAATCATTCACTCACCTGTTTCTTTCAAAACACTGATTCATTTAGGAATGAAACAAGTTACTGCCCGTATGAGTATGTAGTTTGAATAATTTGCTAATCTGATTCATTCAAAACACTGTCCTTAAGAGTGAGTAAAAAAAATAATAACAAACACTAATTTTCATTCAGGAATGAAACAAGTGACTACCTTTATGATTGAGTCATTCAAATCATTTCCTCAATTGAACATTGATTCATTAAGGAATGAAACTATTTAAATTATTAAATTATTCACTCAGTGATTCAATTAGTAACTCAATAATCAATTCCACTGGTATGTTTCGAACTGTTTTAGTTGACAGAAAACAAACAGACAAAGAAACAGACATTATTGTGTCTAAAATGTATATTACTCAATATTAAAGTATTAGTTCACTTTCAAATGAAAATTACCCCAAGATTTACTCACCCTCAAGCCATCCTAGGTGTATATGACTAAATTCTTTCTGATGAACATAATCAGAGATATATTAATAAATATCCTGATGCATCCGAGCTTTAAATCGGCAGTGAGCGATACTAAGTATGGGCTGAAGAAATGGCTCGATCCACATCCATCCATCATAAACATACTTCACACGGCTCCAGGGGGGTTTACCCTTTCTTGTTGAATACGGGAAGGGATCTGGTGGAAGCTAGATATTTAACTTCATAACTTGTTAAATATGGACACAAGCATCGCTTCGCTTCAAAAGGACTTTATTAACCCCCCGGAGCCATGTGGAGTACACATTTATGATGGATGGATGGATGGATGTGGATGGAGGCACTTTCTTCAGCTCATACTCGTTGGTATCGCTCACTGCCATTATAAAGCTCAGATGTGTCAGGATATTTAAAAATATATCTCAGATTGTGTTCATCAGAAAGATGAAAGTCATATACATCTTGGATGGCTCGAGGGTGAGTAAAGCTTGGGGTAATTTTAATTTGAAAGTCAACTAAGACATTAACTGTTGTTTACAACAAGTTAATGTTAAGTAACTTACATTTTTAGAACAAGATCACTCTTGCTTTTGCTTAGTCAAAGAAGAATGTTTTGCTGAGATGTCTGAATTCATATAATGACATAAAATAACTATTGAGTTACCGATTTATTGAAATTAACTTTGAAATCAGACTACAGACTCCCCAACACTACATAGAATGGCCAATGGCAATTTATTTATATAGCACAATTAAATACAACCTACAGTACATTGTCCAATGTGCTTAACAATAGCTAAAAACACAGAAAAACACAAAAAGTAAAAAAAATAAAAAATATTAAGCAATAAAACACATACACAGAGAATTGTAGAAAAATACCATAAAATAGATTAGAATTAGTGCTTCAGCATTATAATATAACAATAAAATACAATGTAAGGGTGCTTCAACATGTATTATATGCTTTGTCAAACAAATATGTTTTTAACTTGGATTTAAAAACAGATAAAGATGAAGCCAGTCTAATCGAAATCATTCCAGAGTCTAGGGCCAACTACAGAAAAGGCACGTAACTGTAGTAACTGAAAGAAGAAGTAGACTCTGAGATTATAGTGTTTTTTGACCAGTAACTTTAGATACAGTCTAGAGGACTGACACGCTTTTCAAAAAACATACAGTGTGTGCATGTTGCGATGAAGGATCTGAAAGATATGAGTGACACGCAAGAATAGAACTCAGAAAATCCACCTACCCATTGGGAATACCTACACCTGTCACACACACACACAGTGCACTCCGTCTGCCAATGCTTCGCTCTGTTAGAGTGAGCGACACAGTGGATGGTCCGCCACTAATTGCTGCAGTTAAGACAGCGGAACTTACCTGCGCTGAAGAGCTACCTGGTCTAATGTGCTGTAAAATCATTATGCTGTTTGTGGAGATCCTTGTTCGATAGTTTTCTTCTTCTTTTTTTCCTTTTTGCTTGAGACAGGACTGTTGACATGGATGCCTGGCTTGCACTGGAGTGGCTCCGCTTTGCATAGTGTACATCACCCTTAATCAGCCCCTGGAGAGCATTCCCGACTACCGTTCCTGAGCACACCTAGAGTGAGGGAGATACCTGTAAACACTTTCAAACTATTTGCAAGTTCCAGGGTTAGCTGTCACTTCAGTTATTCGTCAGAAAAAAAAAGTTCAGGTATCTCAGGAGTCTGGTTAAAAGCTACCCAACATCGCTTTCCCGATGCCAGTCAAAGAAACATCGTTTTATTGTTCCGCAAACACGGGACTTGGAAGGCAAACGCAGGAAGTGGCAATAACAAGCCCGAACCGGGGTTGGTTCGCGCCCTGCTTGTTTCAACCGCTTGTGTATGCATGCGTGAGCCTGTATGAATGTGCAACAAAGCTGAAAGGAACACTTGGAAGTGTGAGAGAGCACAAGTGGTTCACATCCTGTCTTTGGAAAGACGCCTCGCAATAAAAAACAGTCCCCTGTAGAGGAAGCCTCTCAGTCGGATGCTTTCTTTCAAAGCCGTCTTGCCATTTCGCACGGCTTTCTTTTCACCCCGGTCTCTGGGGTCTATGCGAGGACATAGTGCTGTGGATTTGTTAGTCCACAGTAATGGCCAATCACCAATGCAATTAGCATGCGGCAGTAAAATACTCCCCGAGTTTTAAAAGCAAGCCTAGGGCAACATACTGTTCTCCGGGCAGCCAAATTCTCCCCCAGAGGCCAATTCAGCCAGGCTAATCCTGCCTCTAATTAAGCCAATTGATGGAGGACAGTTGTTGTGTACAGTTTATTTGGATGTTAAAATGCCACACCGCAAAAGAGCTTTTGGAGCAGGGTTTGTTTCTCTCCAGAGTAATTAAAAAAATAACCGCCCCAAAGTCTTTAGCTGCGTTACCGGATGACGATGTGAGCTGATTTCTTCGTTTCCATATTCAGATGAAAGATGACGTAGATGTGTTTGCAACTGACTTTAATTGCTGCTCCCTCTATTTCTCGTAAACACAAATCCAACTGTGCCAAATGAAATGGTCAATTCCTGGAAAAATTACATGCTCACGTGGCTTCTTTTGTGCAAACAAGGTCAGTCTACCAACAGATTTTGTGCCGCTGACAGCAGCAGAGTTGTTGATATACAGAGTAAGAGATTTTTAATAATGTTTCCTAGGTAGGACCTTTCATTCCCCAGTGATCCTCAGGAGGGAGCTTTGCTCAAGGTTGAGGATCTTATCTATTCATGCTGCGCACCCCGGCAGCGCTGACTGAAGTGCTCCCTTGACTCGTGCTAGGACTTCTGATGCCATTCTGGCCAGAGTACATTCTGGGAAAGGGAAAGACAAAGGGAAAAAAAGGTGGGGAAAATGTTTCTAATGTCATTCTCTAGCTTCAAATGAATTGGCAAGGAACATATGATGCATTGTGAGATTGTGTCCTTTGACTCTTCACCCCTTCAATTTCTGTTGATTCTCTTTGTAGCAATGGCACTTTTTCTTCTCGCTACACTGTAAAAATTATTTTCATGATTTGTTACCACATTTTTTCTTTTGTCAAATCAACTTAGATAATTAATGTGGTTCAGATAACATAATATTTTGAATTTCTGTTGATTAAATCAATCGCCTTCATTGTATTAACTCAAATTTTTTATTTCAATTAACTTACTTAACTTACTTTTTTAAGTTAAACCAACAATTATTTTTTACAGTGTATGAAACATGCAACTGTGGGTTTTGAATGCCTGCCCAGTGATTTTAATCTCTCAAATCTGTTCGCTAATATTTATATATACTGTATATTATTGTTAATATTAACAATATTAATTTTATTTTTTCAAAAAATATAGTTTATTGCATTGTGATTCTCAGATATCTCTTTTAACTTTAATGTCTAAAAAGAATAGAATCATGTTGATCGACATACAATGCATAAAATTCTCAGGAAACTATAGTAAGAGGTCAATACAGTATCATCTAAAATCCTCATTAATCTATCTTCTTGATTATTAGGGAAGCATTGCATTTCACTCCTACATGTCTTTCAGAGATGAGATACATTCAAGATTTAAGTGCACAAACCATAACCATCACTGCTGTCAATACACAATCAGCGATAATTTACAGGCAAATCTCCAATATGTTCTCAACTCATATACATAAGTATATGTGTGCGGCTAATCGGTCACCTCTACAAAGCCGAACCGTGATTTACTTCCCAGAAGCACTTAAGACATTGTGTGGAGAGAGAGCACGTCTGTCCCGCAGGTGCTAATCTATTAAAAGCGTAGGAGCCGCATACGGGCTGATCAGACCGCCGTGGGGATTCTAGATCATGTTGATTAAGGTGTTTAAGAGTGCGGTTTGTGCGACCAGTCGGACAACCATAAAACTAACATCACCTATTGATTATGCTTTGATCAAACTATGTCAATGAAATCACACAGACAGGGTGAGATTGACTGACTAAACTGGCTTCTATAGAAATAGAGCATTTGTAAAGGGTTGAATAGGTCAGCATCAAAGAAATTAAAATAAAATGAAAAAGTGAAAGTGAAAGTGGTGAATTGATTTGCTTTTGGTTGTTTACTTTGAAGTGAACAGTTTTACCAAAATAGGATGTATTTCTCAGTGAAAAAGGATAATCAAAGAAAAAATATGTAGGATAGGACTTTTAATATTATTATTTTTTGTATTTTACTTTTAAATGTACTTTCATTTTTTAAAGTAAAGTTGCAGTCAAACTAAGTGATGTGATGTCACAGTCTAGGGCCAGGGTTATTATAGTTAAAGGTACACTATGTAACTTTTGGCCCTCTAGCGGTTATAAAACAAAACTGCATACATTTTGCTGAAGAACATTGTTTTGGTTTTGCTTTAGCTCTCTGTGACTGTACAGATGAATATGACCCTTCAAAACAGATAATGTTTTACAATGAACTCAATTCAAGAGTTACATATGGCAATTTTTTTATATCAATAAAACACCTTATTTACCTGTTGAGTAAAAAAAACGTCATCTCCGCGTCACATTTACAACATTTCAAATCTCTCAGTTCTCATCATCTCAGAATAGCCAAGCTAATGTTGATTCTTGTTTTATTACGGGCTCTGCCATGTTCTCTTTTTGCCAGCAGACTCTCCTCTATTCTGTTTTTTTTTTTTTTTTAAACGAGTGATTCCCCGGAGGTTCGAGATTTAGCGTGCTCCATGCCAACCTTTCTTGCTTGTTGTGACAATCTATGCCACTCCCACACAAAGAAGCCGAAGCAACTTCTCTCTATTTACGGATATGATGGATAAATTTGTGGCATTCAAGGTGCATTCACACCATTTCGTAATTACCATAATTATGAGATTCCAACTTGTAAAAAGCGTTCACGTCCTCGTAGAACTTGTAATTACAGCTTGTAAAGAAGAGCTCCTACCTGTACCACCTGACCGCTGCAGATTTATTTGGGCATTGATAGTGTTGATTGATAATAGAAACGCATAATTCCCAGTCCGAGGACGTTAACAGCTCCGATTAGAACGTTGCATGTCTCAAAATTATGGTGTGGGGGGAACCCCGAGGACAAACACACATGCACTCTGTAGATTGTCACGTTTGGAACGAAACAATACCCAATCAGAAAGCGAGCTGACGGAAGCATAACAAGACTCCATCCAAACCTTTTTCATTTATCCCCCACAAATTTTCTGTAACAAGCAGTCCAAACACTATTACTACCATTTCCTATTGCCCGTCGACGCCATGTTTGTTTACTCTAAAGTCACGTTTGACTGCAAGAGATTTTACAAAATGATTACCCGTTTTCACAGTTGGGACTGTAGTTGTATGTGAATGTTAGTGTGTGGTGTTCTGTCTTGGTCACTCCACACACTATAGCAACAAAACTGTTAAATCTATGACTTTTTTGTCTATGTTTGTGGTCTCTCACACTTTGAAAATCTGATAAGATTTTAAATTTTTTTAATGTGGGCCAGCCTTAAGAGGTCTGTTCCAGACAGAGGGGGTAAAGAAGAGCTAAGGCTGACCAGCACACCTGCATTCAGATTAATGCCCAGCGCCTGCTGGGGAGCTGCTGGAAATGAGTGGGCCGGGATTTTTTATTGACCCACGATTGACAAAAAAGAGAGTGCGAGCAAGTGAAGGAAAGACAAGAAAGGGAGAGAGGAACACAGAGAGAGAATCGTGGTGATTTCTGTCGGTTGTGAGCTAGCCTGCCTTCAGGGCACATAGCAGGGCCTGCGAAAATTATTCATATTTCACCGCTGGGCTGCGCCGCATCGTCCATCTCTTCCAACAACAAAAAACTCTCGCCTTCAGATTTGGCAATGAATGCGGGTGCCATTTCTTCTTCTAATGCGATCAGGCCTCAATGATAGCCACAAGTCAATCATCTTCAAATCAATAAAACTTTAGGGGGCAACGAGAGTGGGTATTTACCAAAGAAGAAAACAAAATCATCAGGGCCCTGCCTCTATTAAGTCATATCCTGTCAACAATTCTCAGTCTTATATCATGGAATATAAGGAACGTATATGCATACTATTTTCATTAAAGGGATAGTTCACCCAAAAATGAAAATGATCTCATGATTTACTCACCCTCAAGCCATCCTAGGTGTATATGTATCTTCTTTCAGGCGAACACAATTGTGTTATATTAAATAACATTTGAACTCTTTCCCAGCTTTAGTGAAGATGGCGTGACATTTTGAAGCTCAAAAAAGTGCATCCATACATCATAAAAGTAATCCATACGGCACCAGGGGGTTAATAAAGGCCATCTGAAGTGAAGCGATGGGTTTTTGTAAGAAAAATATCCATATTTAAAACTTTTTAAACTATAATAACTAGCTTCCAGCAGGCGGCTGTACGCATCGATTTACAGCGAAAGAGTACCACGTGACCCTACGCATTTGTTCAAAACTAGAATTTTTAAAGAGAAATGTCGGAAGATTTCAATATAGGAGAAGAAGAGCTTGTTTTTGTTGCCCGGCCCTATTTGTTTGAACCTCGAGAGGCGTCTACTCTCACCAAGGCTTACGCTACTACATTCTACGTCACATCAATCGATGACTATAATAATTCTATCCAGAATATTTGATAGGCTAACTATTATGCCTTTTGGGACAAATAATATGTATAAATACATATGACCCTGGGGCCTAGTGGCAGAGCATTCTGACCCTGTTCAGAGATCCGTGGTGTACTTTTTACTTCTCATTAGAGGAAAAGCTATTATACAAAACGAATTCACCACCAGAGGAAAATGCTTTGTCCTGCTGAGAAGATTGAGAGGGTATTTTTGAATAGAGTTACAGTGGATTTATTGTAAGTGTCAGGTTAGAGTAAACCACAGGTTACAGCTGGAGGAACTAGAAGTTTCTAGTACATGTTCTTGACACTTGGAGAGTAAATTAACTCCCATTTGACAGGAAAAATGTGATTGCATGTGAAAAACATACATATACAGACACACATCAGATTATATTCATTCTGTTGATGTATACAAACTCTTCATGTATATTTCTCTATGCAGTTGCATCATGTTTGCATGATTGATATGAATTTTAACAGTTGAGTTTCATCTGTTTTACACTGTCTGCCATATCACGACTTTTTTAGTCCCCGATGAAAAGTATGGATCTTCGTCACATAGAGGTGGATTATTGGTGTACTCTAATTGGGTGGTGGGCACACTTAGCATCGTTCTGCCATCCTATTGTCAATGCTGGGACAACAGGCCTGTCCACTCAGTGTGTTGCCATGGATACATGAGCATAATGGCAGACACTCATCGAATGGAGAGGCCAAGTAGGCGATTATTAACTTCTAGGGCCTTTAATATCAGTGCTCTGTTAATTACTAATTGGTAAATTACTGAGTTCATTCTGTGCACTTCTGAGTTACTGTGGCGTGGTGGATGTTCACTTTTCATCAGAGATGATTCAAAAGACCTTAAAATAAGTTGCAGCAGACTGTTCACTATGAATCAGATGAATCAGTGGTTCATTGATTTAACACAATAAAAAAAAACATTGATTAATATATATTGTTATTATTTACACAATAATATGTAAATCAAATGCAGTGCATTATGTACCACCATCATGTTTTGCAAAAAACATTTTTATACAGTTTTTGAAAGAAGTCTCTGCTCACCAAGGCTGCTTCTTTTTAAAAATAGCAATTCTGTGAAATATTTTTATCATTTAGAATAACTGTTTTGTATTTTAATATATATATTTTTTAATGTAATTCATTCCTGTGATGGCAAAGCTGAATTTTCAGCATCATTTCTCCAGTCTTCAGTGTCACATGATCCTTCAGAAATCATTCTATTATGCTGGATATGCTCAAGAAACATTTCTGTAACACTTTACTTAAAGGATCATTTAGATATTTTTTAAAAATATATACATATAAATACATAACTATATGTATTTGGGGTGTAACGGTACACAGAAGTCGATAAGTACCTCGGTTTTGGGATCATGGTTCGGTATGATTTCTGTAAAATAGGAAAAATGGTCACACTTTAGTTTTAGTCACTAACTTGTGCCTCAAAGCCTTAATTACTGCTTAATAAGGTTGTTAAGTTTAGGTATTGGGTAGGATTATGGGATGTAGAATATGGTCATGCAGAATAAGGCATTAATATGTGCTTTATAAGTACTAATAAACAGCCAATATCTTAGTTATATGCATGCTAATAAGCAACTAGTTAATAGTGAGAATTGGACCCTGAACTAAAGTGTTACCGGAAAAATCAACAAATCCACAATGCTAAGTTTCTTTTCATTTATTTTGAACAGACAGTAGTGCAAATTACAGTTTGTTCCACCTAGCGGCTTTTAGTCCACCTGAGTTAGTTGGTACAGTACAGATTCCTTTAGTGTATTAAGCACTAAGCAGTAAACAGAATGCACTCTTGCATAGGTCATATTTTTTGCAGGGCTGATAAAAAAACTAAATGTACTTGGTCGCAATCAGCTACAAAACTGAAAAGCATCTTAGGAGTGTTACAATTTGCTCCACTTTATCTATATTTAAATATTCAAAGCTTAAGCCCAACCCTCCTACACTTAATTTTCTATGTTCCGCTCCGTTTTGCGCACATTTGAGAGCGCAAGCCTTTCAAAGTATACTCCTTTGTCTGTGAGCACAGAAAGATGCATTTGACCCATGTGTGCATTTAGAGGACTTGTTTTCAAGCAGTCATTCGCACATGCGCTGTTCTTCTCCTGCTGTTTTTTCCTGTTGTGGCGGTTAGCAAACACTGTTGCATTACCGCGCACGTCCCCTTCTGGATTGGAGTGTGGATCGCCTGTGACTTACTGTATTCGTTTTACTTTGCATG
>RJVU01075544.1:4900128-4937211 GCA_003731715.1 Anabarilius grahami | reverse complement strand
GAAAAAAAGTCAGATAAATACTAAATGATATAAATAACATGATCAAAAAGACAAGTATTTCTTTGAAACCATTTTCTTTGAATCTGCAGTTTCAAAGGAGTTTACAACCTCTTCTCTGATCGAAAAAAAGAAGAAGAAAAAAACACCTTTGTACATGTTTCCCATACCTCTCAGTGATTGACTACATCAGTGAAATCTTCTATCTCACTCTTGTCATAACAAGATGGCGATAATGGTTACGGTTCACTTGTTTTGAACAGGCATAACTGAAAAAGCGATCTCTTTCAAACGACAGAACCGAGAGCCCCGCATCCTGTCCGTCGCCAATTCACATGATAAACAGGAGATGACAATGACATCTTGGTTGAATTACACACGTTCGTCACAATCAATGATGTCAATCCCCAACCCCGGACCAGAGCTTAATGAAACCCTTACAGTGTCAGGCTGAATTCTTCAAACACAGACAAGGACACTTCCTAAACACACTATTACTGCAGCTAGATGCTTTACTCCTTTTTTTCTGCTTGTCACACACTATTAAAGAGAAATATAAATAACTTCTGTTAGTATCTCGTTTTATGGAGGAGGACAGATTGATTTCGTAAAAAGGAAAAACCGGGGGGAAAAAATCTTGGCTCAGATTTAAGTAACTCTGGAACAGGAAGGGATGGAGGAGTGACCTTGAGCTGAAAATGATGTGCCTTCCAAGTTGAGATGTAAGCTCTTGCACGCTGACCTCCATAAAACACATTTGTATATTTAATCCGTTTGGTCCGGGATATGTCGCTGGGTTTCTTGTCAGTGATATTTATGGTTGGCCCTCTGTGTTGTCAGTGAAGGTTGTGAAAAAGGATGGCAGGCAGCAGATGTCAAAGATGGTTTATTTAAAGCGGAGAGGTTGAGTCTTGGTGCTGACCTATGCCATTCACCCTCTTCTAGCCAAATTAAAGACCTTCTTCCTCCTGGGACACACGCACACAGACTGTACCTTCAGTTTTACACATCAAACCTTTAATCCCAAGGTAAAGATTCATCTGGTTGTCTGTCGATAGTGGTGGTTTCACTACTTCTAGGTTTTTGTGTAGCTGTTATCTAAATTGCCATTAAATAGTTTGGCTGTCTCACACCGTGTCCTAACCAGACATCGTATCCTAACCAGATGGGGCGCAACGCCGGCACACGCGATAAAATGTATCTTTTCCATGTTAATCAGAGTTTTTGTCCTAACCAGCCGCGACGGCGACGCGCGAATATTCTATTTTAGAAACGGTTTCTATTTCTCCGCGACGTCGCGGCTGGAACAACAACATGGCAAGAATGGCAATGATAATATCAGGTACTATTTATGTGCTTTATTTAATGTTAAAAGCGTCTAATGTCCATTTGAATATCATTCTGTGTTCCCAGTTTTTTAGCTGTAATGAAAACAACACTGGCTAATTCACCTCAGATCTTGAAAATAAATAAATGGGCATAAGAACGTTTAAACTGTGAACTCAATGTGAACAAACAAGTGTATTCTATGACACAGATTGGCTCAGTCACTCCATATGTACTTTAAATAATGTTTCAATGGTGTAATATTAATGAATTTTACTATTTGAATGAATTGTACTTGCCCATTTCATTGTGTCTGCTGTGCTCTTGCCGAGAGAGCCCTCCCTCACTCTCTTCTGATTGGCTGTGGTTTTTGATTGATTTTATCGCTTCTCATTGTCGCGTCGCGTCTAGTGTGGACAGTCAAATTGCTCGTCGCTGGAATCTTATCCCTGATAGCAACATAGTGTCGGCCCAGATCCGGCCCACATCCTGCCTGTGTGTAATCCACATGTACCAGATGTGGGCCGGATCTGGGCCACACTGTTTCTGTCTGGGATCGCATCGCATCTGGTTAGCACTTTCCAATAATAATGCATTGATCCAAATGGCTCTTGTACCTCTCCTAATAGTTGTGTTTACCTTACTTGAGGTTTAGAATGATCAAAACATGTTTTTGACACTAAGACCTCAGAGAAAGACAATATTGGAAGCCATTTTGTGCTTTGTTATTTTTGTTGTTCTTATTAAAGCCAAAATTAAAGTCATGAGACCTAGTGAGTTTGCTAGTAAAGCTATGTTTCCATTGTGCAGATGTTATGTCACAAAATGTGTAGTCATGATACATTTTTTTTATGTTTCCTCCTTTTTTTAGATTGTTATATGCCCCTGATTATGATTCAGTATCATAGAACAAGCTCTGTAATCATTTCTTAATACATCTCGCTAGCATTAAGAGCCTCTCCCTCAGATAAAATGTCTTTGTTTTGCAGCCCTTTGAACCAACAAGCTTGAGCAATAATGTATGAGACAGCATGTTTGTGCATAATACTACAAGTCTCTTTGGTAAGAAGACATCATGTAAAATCATAATGTACTGTATATGTTAACATTTAAACACAGGATATTCATCCGAGTGGGACGTTATTATCTGTCCCACCAGGAGGTGAATCGTAGTCTTCGCTCATGAAGGGGTGTGTTCAGTTGGGAAGCCACTTTATTATGCACTTAATGAGAATGTTAATAGCCAAGTTGTGAAGACTTGTCAGTACATGCTCTTGAAGGTCACCACTGGACTAATGTGTCATACAACAGAATAATAGTCTCCAATTAGCTTAAGTCCATTTGTGAAATTAATAACAAGGGAGTGAGCGTTAACATGTCCTCTAAAGTGTTGGGGGTTGATGGAGAGCTGAAATATTTCAGAGAAGCTTAGATTGTGAGCTGCTAGAAGCACTTTAAGATGTTGTTTTAAGAGCTACCATTGAATTCACTTGTAATGTAATCACTGCATTCAGTGAATTGTTCTTGTGTTGCTGTTCTGTGATCTTGCTTGTCTTCTCGGCTTGTTTGTTGTAACATACAGTATATGCATTCTCTTTAATGTGTTTTTGTTCTGTAATTCCCATACTGGTTCTTCTATTTCATACTGCTCTGCAATTAGATTAGCTTCACAGGTAATTGCTTGAATGTTCTTTTTGCGATGTTTTCACTAGTTTGCTCTTGTTTCCTGCAAGGTCATTTTATTCATATGGTACCATTTACTCCCAAGACTCTTTAAGTGTGTGTGTGAGTGTGTGTAACATTTCTGTGTGAGCTTAAAAGAAGACCTGGCATGCCTTTCTGTCAACATGGGTGTAATTGCTTGTCTGCTATGGCCACTCAAGCAGATGATATTTGCTTTTGCATGTCAGGTCAAATTTGAGATGAAGCTTGGCCTGTTTCAGATAATGTGAGAGTACAGATCAAAGCTGGACTGCTGGTGTGTAAATATGACCATAATATTGCTTTATTGACCTTTAGTTTTTCTCTTCTTTAGTCATTTTGTTCTGGTTAATTGATGGATGAAATGGCCTTCAAATCATATTTAAAGGGTTAGTTCACCCAAAAATGAAATTTCTGTCATTAAATACTCACCCTCATGTCGCTCCACACCTGCAAGACCTTCATTCATCTCCGGAACACAAATTAAGATCTTTTTTGATGAAATCTGAGAGGTTTTTTACTCTGAAATAACTCTGAAGACCTTAATCAGCTTGTTCAGGTGTGTTTGATTAGGGTTGAAACTAAACTCTGCAGGGCAGTGGCCCTCTAGGACCGGATATGAGGAACCCTGACCTAGATACTGCGTACCTATTCTATGCCCTAAAAGTATGTACTGTTTTGTGAAGAAAAAGTACATACTTTTGAGTGTGTAGCAGAAGAGTATGCAAGTTTCTTCGTCATAATTGCATCTTTAACGGACTGCTCTGTCGTTTAGTTACGTGCATCCTGTCACTGTTTAAACTGCCCAGTCAATCATCTTGTCACAGTTAAAATCCTCCACATTCAATTTCATTTAATTTCCTACCGTTTCGTAGAGAAATGTAATAGCACGTTGATCTGCCAGTCATGGATTTATCATGAGAACTCTCCTCATGTGTTTGCAATTTGCATAATGATGCATTTAAAAGTTAATGACCAAACGTAGGCTGCAGATTAAATATAATGTGAATAACATTGAATAAATATATTTTCGTCAGGTTAGACACTGATTATTAATCACTCAAAACCCTTTATCTAAACCTCTCTACATAACCGTCAAACTCACACATCCGCCTCTGAATGGTGAAACATCAAATTCTCCAAAGCTGTTTGCCAAGCTTTCGATTAAATTTCATATTTCAAATCACCAATGAAATCTGACAACAACTGTCTCATAAATTTTGTTTCTAAACGCTCGAATCATAGCAAAAAACGGTATTATTAAGGCTGGATCAAGCTCATGCTCATGCGCAGTCCTAAATACACGTCTCTTGTGCCTCATTTCGGAGGCGCGCATCTGACTGTTTCTATAAGAACCGGATTTTCTAACGGCCGCTGCAGTGATTTGATGACTTTACCAATTGCCGATTGGCTCTTATTTAGAAGTCGGGACTTATTCCGCCATATTGCGCGTTGCATTTTCTTCCATTCAAAACAATACGAGTGACAGGTCTTGTGTTATTCTATAGTCTTTGGTAATATTAGCCGTTAGGATGTGCACTGTTTTGCACTTCGGATTCTAACCGGAAAAAGGAGACCATCTGGGAATCTTTGGAATACTCTTTTCAACATACTACGATTTGGGACACACTAATACCAATTTCAAATACTATTTAGGTTGGATTGTATGAGAATTGGACACAGCAAGAGTGTTGAACTTTCTTCTTGTTCTTCTGCAATCCAGAATAGCAGCAAAGCTGTAAGGTTTGTTTGAGCTGCGCCCTCTACTGTACAGGCTTGAATTTGCATTTCCTTCAGACAGAGGCTAATTCATTTCACTTTTGGTATGAATGGGCCTTTACATTTGCCAAAAAATAGAACTTTTTTTGTTGTTGTTATTAAAAAACAAACAAACAAGCCCAACCCAGGTAAAAAAAAGTATCCAAGTAAAAATAGTATCTATGTAACAACAACAAAAAAGTATCTAAGTAATGCAATTTGTTACTTTTTTAGAGAGTAATGTAAAATGTATAACATTTGATTTATATACAGGTCCTTCTCAAAAAATTAGCATATTGTGATAAAGTTCATTATTTTCCATAATGTAATGATAAAAATTAAACTTTCATATATTTTAGATTCATTGCACACCAACTGAAATATTTCTGGTTTTTTATTGTTTTAATACTGATGATTTTGGCATACAGCTCATGAAAACCCAAAATTCCTATCTCAAAAAATGAGCATATTTCATCCGACCAATAAAAGAAAAGTGTTTTTAATACAAAAAAAGTCAACCTTCAAATAATTATGTTCAGTTATGCACTCAATACTTGGTCGGGAATCCTTTTGCAGAAATGACTGCTTCAATGCGGCGTGGCATGGAGGCAATCAGCCTGTGGCACTGCTGAGGTGTTATGGAGGCCCAGGATGCTTCGATAGCGGCCTTAAGCTCATCCAGAGTGTTGGGTCTTGCGTCTCTCAACTTTCTCTTCACAATATCCCACAGATTCTCTATGGGGTTCAGGTCAGGAGAGTTGGCAGGCCAATTGAGCACAGTAATACCATGGTCAGTAAACCATTTACCAGTGGTTTTGGCACTGTGAGCAGGTGCCAGGTCGTGCTGAAAAACGAAATCTTCATCTCCATAAAGCTTTTCAGCAGATGGAAGCATGAAGTGCTCCAAAATCTCCTGATAGCTAGCTGCATTGACCCTGCCCTTGATAAAACACAGTGGACCAACACCAGCAGCTGACATGGCACCCCAGACCATCACTGACTGTGGGAACTTGACACTGGACTTCAGGCATTTTGGCATTTCCTTCTCCCCAGTCTTCCTCCAGACTCTGGCACCTTGATTTCCGAATGACTTTGGACCACTGAGCAACAGTCCAGTGCTGCTTCTCTGTAGCCCAGGTCAGGCGCTTCTGCCGCTGTTTCTGGTTCAAAAGTGGCTTGACCTGGGGAATGCGGCACCTGTAGCCCATTTCCTGCACACGCCTGTGCACGGTGGCTCTGGATGTTTCTACTCCAGACTCAGTCCACTGCTTCCGCAGGTCCCCCAAGGTCTGGAATCGGTCCTTCTCCACAATCTTCCTCAGGGTCCGGTCACCTCTTCTCGTTGTGCAGCGTTTTTTGCCACACTTTTTCCTTCCCACAGACTTCCCACTGAGGTGCCTTGATACAGCACTCTGGGAACAGCCTATTCGTTCAGAAATTTCTTTCTGTGTCTTACCCTCTCGCTTGAGGGTGTCAATGATGGCCTTCTGGACAGCAGTCAGGTCGGCAGTCTTACCCATGATTGCGGTTTTGAGTAATGAACCAGGCTGGGAGTTTTTAAAAGCCTCAGGAATCTTTTGCAGGTGTTTAGAGTTAATTAGTTGATTCAGATGATTAGGTTAATAGCTCGTTTAGAGAACCTTTTCATGATATGCTAATTTTTTGAGATAGGAATTTTGGGTTTTCATGAGCTGTATGCCAAAATCATCAGTATTAAAACAATAAAAGACCTGAAATATTTCAGTTGGTGTGCAATGAATCTAAAATATATGAAAGTTTAATTTTTATGATTACATTATGGAAAATAATGAACTTTATCACAATATGCTAATTTTTTGAGAAGGACCTGTATTTATATGACTATTTATGAGTATATTACTTATATTACGCTAATTATTTACTTAATAAAACGATTTCTTTTACATTTTGAGGTTGTGTGTTGTGGAGAGGAACTTGGGTTCATCCTTTTCTTCTCTTTGATCCACCTGGAGAGGAATGGAAAAAATAATGAACATCGGAAGCACTGGTCTTATGGATAAATAACTATTTTATGTAATGCTCTAGTGAACTCATGCAATCCGAGCGAAATCTCACGCTATATAGGAAGGCCAAGATCTGTGAATAGAATACCAAGACATACTGTAAAGTGCCTTCTACTCTCTATCTCCTTTTCTTCGTTTTATTATGCTCAGAAAGCAACAAGGGAATGGCAAAAAGGTCTTGCAGGGTAATAAGGACAGACTAATGCGGCGTGGGCCCTTGACCCACAAACATTCAAATATGTGAAGCACATTCAAAATTCAAATGGAAAAAAATTGCTTTCTAGCAATAAAAGCCTCTTGCTCACCCGCGTCTCAGCCAGACGGTGCGGTCAAGTCCAAGTGCAAGGGATGCTCAGACGGTTAGATTATTATTTATTTGTTTGTTTGTTTGTTTGTTTATTAACGTATTTTTCCATTGTGCTATTTTATTTTGATGCAGTTTTACAATTCTCTGCTGAGAAAGTGTCAAGAATATCCTTGCCTGGTTTAGCATTGCAGTGCACCTTGGGAGTTACTGCAGGTCACTGAAACTTCAACACAATATGGAAATGGCATATACAACAATACTGGACTTAAGCAATTACTCCCACTCCTTATCATAATATTTTTGTTTTTTGGACATTACCATGTTGATACCATTGTTTATAAACATCAAAAGTTTGATGGCTGATTGATCTACAAAAAATACTGTGGTATTATCATCTGATACCATCACTGTATCATGACACTGCAAAATTAAAGGGTTTCATTAATTTCTCAGTGAACAATTCATGCATGTCTGTATTTTATAAAAATGCTGTATTGTGCAGTGAAGTAGCTAAATGTGAATATTACAGCGTTGCAGCTGAAGATTAAAATGTCTGTGTCCGTCTGAAGCTCGTTTATAGACTTTCTTCCATTATGACTGCATTAAATCTGCTGGAAGAGTTCAAGGACATTGTAGAAACTACCCTTCAAAATATTAAATATGGTTGTCACACAGAAAGTATATTACCAGCAGACTTAGAAATGTAAATTTCGTTTTCAACAGTCTCTGGTTGGAGACAAAGAAAGGGGATCTACAGGGCAACAGGAGGGCTTTATAATGTGTTGAATAACAGTTTAATTTGTACAGATCTATGCACTTTCAGGCCATATGAAATGGCAACTTTTCTGATAAAAAACCTTTCAGACAAATTAAATAAATAAATAAATAAAAAAATAAAGATCAGTAGAGGTTTTTCTTGATGCTAGCTCCATGTTTCAATGTTTTCTTCTGCTGTTTAAAGTTTTGATACCTTTGAATGTAACCCTCTAGTGCTGCTAGGTGGCAGTCAAAATTTTTTTTCAAATTCATTTCAGTGAAATGAATGTACTATATTTTAGTCCGTTAATGTTTTTTTATTACATTTTTTGGATTTTTAGGGGATTTATGGTACTAAATTATATTTATGGAATAGTTATCTTCAATTCATTACCTGTCAACCACTTTTTGACCATAATGAAATTTCCAACTTAAATTGTCATAAATCTTGAATGCTTTGGAGCACAGACTTAAGTTTGGTCTATTAGAAGACACTTGGCAGATTATTGCTGAAGTAAAAAAAAAAAGTAAAATTATCAGTTTATTATTTTGAAAAATGCACAAAAATACTATTTTAAAATTTTATATGATATAAAAACATCAAAACATGTTTTACTCTAAAACTGTGAAAAAAATCAAAGCCATAAATCTAAAAAAGTTGTGCTCCAAAATTGAGGTCGATATCTAAAAAAAAAAAATCAGCTTTTAGTAAGATTTTCTTTGGGCGCAGTACCAAATGTTTCCAATAAATGAAATTCGTTTCCCATTCATTTCCAATGTGGTCATTTTTGACCACAATACAAGCATGACTATAACCTGTTCGAATCATGATTTTGTTTTTGTGTGTGTGTGTTCACAGCAAGTGCCAAAACCTTTACCAAGTTTCGTACCATTCAGATGAAGTAAAAAATAATAATTTGTAAAAACACAAAATGTAAAAAAAAAATTGGCAAAAAATTACCGAACAGCACCAGAGGGTTAAAATTTAAAAAAAGGGTTAAAGTTAGCATGTCATGGGTGGCTGTTACAATGAAGCATGGGAATCTTAATTCAAGAAATCTTTAATCCAAAAAATCTGAGAAAACTCAGGGAAATGGATTTCACAACCACTTAACATGGACAACACCGAACAAAGAACTGAATAAAGACAGCACTTAAATACACAGAGGAACAAATAAGCTAATTAATGAGACAACAGGTGAAAGGGATAATTAATCAAACACACTAAGAAACTAGGTTAAATCAGAACATACAGTGGGTACGGAAAGTATTCAGACCCCCTTAAATTTTTCACTCTTTGTTATATTGCAGCCATTTGCTAAAATCATTTAAGTTCATTTTTTTCCTCATTAATGTACACACAGCACCCCATATTGACAGAAAAACACAGAATTGTTGACATTTTTGCAGATTTATTAAAAAAGAAAAACTGAAATATCACATGGTCCTAAGTATTCAGACCCTTTGCTCAGTATTTAGTAGAATCACCCTTTTGATCTAATACAGCCATGAGTCTTTTTGGGAAAGATGCAACAAGTTTTTCCACACCTGGATTTGGGGATCCTGTGCCATTCCTCCTTGCAGATCCTCTCCAGTTCTGTCAGGTTGGATGGTAAATGTTGGTGGACAGCCATTTTTATGTGTCTCCAGAGATGCTCAATTGGGTTTAAGTCAGGGCTCTGGCTGGGCCATTCAAGAACAGTCACAGAGTTGTTGTGAAGCCACTCCTTCATTATTTTAGCTGTGTGCTTAGGGTCATTGTCTTGTTGGAAGGTAAACCTTCGGCCCAGTCTTAGGGCCTGAGCACTCTGGAGAAGGTTTTCGTCCAGGATATCCCTGTACTTGGCCGCATTCATCTTTCCCTCCATTGCAACCAGTCGTCCTGTCGCTGCAGCTGAAAAAAAAACCCACAGCATGATGCTGCCACCACCATGCTTCACTGTTGGGACTGTATTGGACAGGTGATGAGCAGTGCCTGGTTTTCTCCACACATACCGCTTAGAATTAAGGCCAAAAAGTTCTATCTTGGTCTCATCAGACCAGAGAATCTTATTTCTCACCATCTTGGAGTCCTTCAGGTGTTTTTTTTAGCAAACTCCATGCGGGCTTTCATGTGTCTTGCACTGAGGAGAGGCTTCCGTTGGGCCACTCTGCCATAAAGCCCCGACTGGTTGAAGGCTGCAGTGATGGTTGACTTTCTACAACTTTCTCCCATCTCCCGACTGCATCTCTGGAGCTCAGCCACAGTGATCTTTGGGTTCTTCTTTACCTCTCTCACCAAGGCTCTTCTCCCCCGATAGCTCAGTTTGGCCGGACGGCCAGCTCTAGGAAGGGTTCTGGTCGTCCCAAACGTCTTCCATTTAAGGATTATGGAGGCCACTGTGCTCTTAGGAACCTTAAGTGCAGCAGAATTTTTTTTGTAACCTTGGCCAGATCTGTGCCTTGCCACAATTCTGTCTCTGAGCTCTTCAGGCAGTTCCTTTGACCTCATGATTCTCATTTGCTCTGACATGCACTGTGAGCTGTAAGGTCTTATATAGACAGGTGTGTGGCTTTCCTAATCAAGTCCAATCAGTATAATCAAACACAGCTGGACTCAAATGAAGGTGTAGAACCATCTCAAGGATGATCAGAAGAAATGGACAGCACCTGAGTTAAATATATGAGCGTCACAGCAAAGGGTCTGAATACTTAGGACCATGTGATATTTCAGTTTTTCTTTTTTAATAAATCTGCAAAAATGTCAACAATTCTGTGTTTTTCTGTCAATATGGGGTGCTGTGTGTACATTAATGTGGAAAAAAAATGTACTTAAATGATTTTAGCAAATGGCTGCAATATAACAAAGAGTGAAAAATTTAAGGGGGTCTGAATACTTTCCGTACCCACTGTACATGTTACACATGGATGTTAGATGCACTCTGGCTGAATAATACTCCGGCTAACATTTACGTGCAAAATGTTTTTTAAAATGCATAATGAACATTATTTCATCAAATTTCAAGACTCGCCATTAGGTCTCATTACACTTTTGCTTTAAGCTAAAAGTAAAACAAGTAAGCAATAAGGTACGAGAGGCTGTGCTGTACTCCGCTTCACGTCGTGTCTAACAACGCCCTTCAGCCGTGACTTATTCTTGATACAACACTAGCCTCAAATACCTTATTGTTTTTATAAAACGGTTACCACACAATACAAATATTAAAGCCAGAAATATGTATCAATGCATCTTTCATGAAGTAAACTTTTTCTAAAAGCCTTCCTTCCACAGGAAAAAATAGTCCCTTACCATGAACAGCACCAGAAGTTACATTTTCACGCCATTAGATGGTGGCAAAGACTGTCTTTATGAGTGTGTCAGTCAGTAGCAAAGACTTTTATATTAAAAAAGACTGAATTGTTTTGAAAATGGAAAAACACAACTGACAAATGCTTTGACTAGAACTAGCTTGACTACCCCTTAAATATTCAAAGGACAAGATGATACATCGGACATTTAAACAGATGTTTTATTCTGAACATAGGACTGACCTGAAGGAAAATGCTAAATCTGAATGCAGGTAATAAACTACCTAACTCTATCTTTTTCTCACAACCCTCTTCTAGGCTACATAATACAGTAAGCTTCAATGAACAATATCAATTGAGAAAATTTTTTGTAATTTTCAGTTTACGTTGCTAAGAGTGGTTGCTAAGGGTATTGTGTAGTGATACACAGAACCGTTGGGTGAAGCAGAAATAGCCGTGTTTTATCATGAATAAAACACAGCTATTGACCAATGATCAAGGACAGGAACTAACCGTTTTATAATATCCAACAATACCAGTAAAATTTATATAATATAATTAGTTTTTATATTGCTATATTTATATTTTATGTTGTTACTTTAAAGGGGGGAGATTGTAACACTCTCACTTGTTTTATTAAAAATATTGCAATGCAGACTTTATAATTATATGTCTGTTAAAGTAGTCAGGGCACTGACCAGGGAGTCGGCCATTTTAAGAGCTGTCTCAATCGCAGAATCCTTCCAGGGCACTGAAACGTTCGCTCCATAAAAAGTCCCAAAATGCACCGTGAAAACCAGGGAGCATCGATGCTCACTATGCTCCCTTAACAGAAGTTCTGAAGCGCGAAACTTGAATCACGTGAGCCAACTAACTACACATAACGACGCGCGATAGATGCTTTTAAAAATACAAACCATTATTTTATTATATTTCAGCATAAACATACATCGCTAGACAGGTAATGAACATAATCTAGCTATAATTTATTTACGGCTGAAATGTTGCATGTATATGTAACAAGCCAATAATTTATCATAATGTACTTTAAATAACATTACAAGTAATGTCAGAAAATATCAGCTCTGTTGTTACCAGTAGTGATGTTGTACAATTGTCACGTCGCCGGAAATAGAGTCATAATTGTCCCAATGTGTAGTGAACCAGCATCTTTTACTGTCCTTACCAGTGCCCGAATTCATGTACACGATATACTGATTCACGAGCTCGGGAGCTAGGGAACTGATTGAGACACACCCTCAGTTTACTCATTTGCTAGCTTGCTCATGACAAATAGCAACACAGCGAAAAGTATTTCTAATATGTTGGACCTTTTATTGAGATTAGCCCATATTTACCTGTTGAGACGTGCCTTCACGCACCTGTAAGGGCTTTTGTGATGTTTGAGTCGGCGGAGGCGCGACATGCGAAAGGTGCGTTTGCAAAATATGCTGTATTTTTGTAATCCGCTAGGTGCCGCTAGTGTCACAGAAACGACATACTTCACCTTTAAACTAATCAGTTTAGGACACAGATCTATATCAGGCACGACAAATAAAAAACACCATAGCGTCAATTTAAATGTATGCCAGAACTATTTTTTAAACTAGTAATTAAAAATAAGTATAACATAATAAGTATTAGCAGCCTATTATAAATAAAAAATAAAATGTAATTATAATAAATATAAGTAGGCTATAATAAATAAACAATATCAGTATTCTTTAAAAAATAAGTTGAAATTGTGCAAACTGATGGCTTTTAACAAACGCAAAGACTATCGATTAACATCCTCTGATAGGCCTAGTTACAGTAGGACTGTCTTAAACAAGTTTTGACAAGTTTTCATTAAAAAAATTCTCTATGGAGAAAATAAAATACTATGAAAATAGTGTTAGTTATGATTTTTTCCACACTTGGCTAAGTCTAGTTAGTTTTGTATCAAATACAATGTGATTTTCGGTGATCGAGATCTGGCAGCAGCTCATTTTTCCTCTTGGGCGAGCGGTCCGCTCATAGCTTAACCTGCCCATGAAAACTCCCATAGGCCAGCAAACCAATGAGAACGCGCGACAATGATGACGCTCCATAACAAAGGCGCAAAAGCTGCTGTAGATCAGCTTACCCGGAAGTCTCCGTAACTGGCAGATTTAAAGAAAATTACCGTCGTTTGGCAAATAAATAAATTATGGACAGTTACATACACATTTCCAAACATGTAGGCTTTATGGTACACCTCAAACAAGGGATTTAACAGTCATTTATAATGTTAATATTTGTTTCCGAGTCCACGAATGGCCTGGGTATGCAGAGCATTTGCAGCTTATATGGACAGCACGCCACTGATATGTATATATAGACAGAATGACAGAACCCTTTAAGGTTCAACATAGAACCTTTTCTTCTAAGACTGGCACTTTTTTACAGGGACAATAGCTGATCTAACCTGTGTTGCTTTAGGACAGCCACTTTTAGATCGAACCTGCAACCTTTCAGTTTCCCACTTAGCACTTCAACCTCTACACCACACCACATGTTTGAATATTTAATGACTGCTCAACTGCTTCAGTAATGGAGCGGAGTCTATAATGAGCATGATTGAATGTGTTTGAGAGTGTGGTCATAGTCCTTGTTATGAGCGCGTAATGGGCCTTGTGTTTTCACCGGCACATCTTTACGACATTCACGTGTTGACCATGATGTTGTAGACTCCAAGCAGAGTACACATTGACTTCTAAGTGGGTTCATATTGCTTTGTGTGTATTAAAGTGGAGAGTCATGGCCGCTGTCTTACAAAGTTAAATTATGTGCAGCTAGACGGGTACCATTTAAACTCTTCACGTACACATTGAACGGACATGAATCTGGCTGTTTTGAGACTTTCCCCCCACTTTACATTCACTTTGCTTCTTTAAATCTTTCTGAAAGTGGATGACTCAGATGAATAGAGTTTCACGCCAATCGCAAACACTCAGATGGTTTAAGGTTTTTCATCCAATTATTCAATGAGCGCTGCGGCATTGTGAATCAGCATCAAATCGCAAGAAGTCAGCTGAATTTTCCAGTAATACAAACTCAGTCATGGGGACAATATTTATGGATTTCATCCTTTAGGATGATGCAAAGGTGTACGGCTCCAATCCTCCGCTGGAGAGTTATCTGTTCTGATTGTGTGTGTGAATACGCGCTACGTCGCATCGGCCCTGACTAATACAAACCCATATCAGGGGACTTTTTGAAATACTCAGTTACTTTGAAATCCCCGCATTGAAATGATTTCATGCAGTGTTGGCGTAGATATGGCAATGGAGCATGAAATTGAGTCACTCAATGTTAAAAAAGAGAGAGAGAGTGAATAAGAAAAGGAGGAAGCGAAGATTGAGAAGGAAAAACAACACTCTTTTTTCAACCTCAAGATGTTGTACCGGCTTTGCTCGCCCAACGGTAAAATACACTGAGGCTCAATTTCCTCCTTGTTTTACCTTTCCATGTCTTATTTTGTCACTTGGCGTTGAACACATAGCATCAATGCTGTCTTTTCTGCGTGGTTGCCCTCTCGTGAGTGAAGGATAATTTTCTAGTGAAGCTTAAATTGTGCTTTTTTTACCTTATCTAAAGTGCATAAATTAATAAGAATCCCTCTGTTGTAAGTTTAGGTATAGTATTTCTCACAGCAGATGGGTACTTTAATAATTCATGTCATTGTATTAATGTGGTGTTCTTGCTGTGTTCCTCAATCTGATAACAGACCTTTAAAGACGGAGGGACCTGGAATTTCTGTTTTTGGTTCGACTTCATGATTATGTTTTCTTGTCTTTTATTTTGTAATTTGTCATGTCATGGTTCCTTTGTTTCCTGTTGTTTTTTTTGTTTGTTTTTTGTCATGTGATTCCCTGTTCCCCTCATGTGATCCTGTCATGTGCTTCCTTAGTACATGTGTCTTGTTGTCACTAGGCTTGTTCGAAATGAATGAAATCAATGCATGAAATCAAAGTAGCCTACCGCAAGAGTGATTGGAGAGCAAATGACTCCTTTTGCTTTTGAATCGCTCTTGCGGTACTATGATGTTATACGCCGATCGGCAGGGTTGGGGAGTAACGGAATACATGTAACGGCGTTACGTAGTAATCAGATTACAGTTACATTTTGAAAAAAGGGGGAATACTATCAGGATTACAATCGTTTAATTAAAAAAAATTAAAAAAAAAATTATTTTGCCATAATAACACCATATAACACCCGTCTACAATCACCTCAGACGCAGATTGAATCACTGCTGCTAGTTGAAACGATGCTGCCCGCGGGGAAAACGCTTTAAATTAATGGAAATTTCGCTACTATTTTGTTTTCAAAGAAGAAAATGCAAACGACATGGTTGTACAGTGCAAACACTTTCTTTATCAAAGGGCTAAATCAATAATCTGTAATACCATGACATGATTGCTTAGTTTTAATAGTTTTTAAAAGTAACCAAAATGCTAAACATTAAAATGAAAGCAGAACAAACATAAACAGAAATGTTTGATCAGAGCTTGTTCAGTTTGGTTATGATCTGATGTGACTTTTATATTTTTTAAGCTCTAAACAACAACAATGATAATAATATCGCAATAGATAATTTATCAGATTTTAAAAATATTTTTATTGTTGAGACCCATTCAAAAGTATGGAATGTGTAAAATGTAAAAACTTGCAGAAATTGGGAAGAAATAATAAAAATTACATTTAAAAATGCAATTTATTTACAGTAAAGTTGCCCACCCCCCCATTTCTTTCTTTCTTTCTTTCTTTCTTTCTTTCTTTCTTTCTTTCTTTCTTTCTTTCTTTCTTTCTTTCTTTCTTTCTTTCTGTCTTTCTGTCTTTCTTTCTTTCTGTGACCTTGAAGTAATCCAAAAGTAATCGGATTACATTACTTTCATATTGTGGTACTTGGATTACGTTACTGAATACTTTTTTATGAAGTAATTTGTAACTGTTACGGAATACATTTTTAAAGTAACCCTCCCAAGCCTGCCGATCGGTCTGTGCAGTGCCGATACATCTCGAACAAGTTCCTTTGTTTTATGTGTCGTGTTTTGATTGGTTCTTGTTTTGTTAGTTCTGTTTGTTCATTGGTTTTGATAGTCATGTGTTCCCCAGTGCCATGTATTTAGTAGGGCTGGGACAATAAATCATTGCAATAAATCGAGAAATGGTTCTGGATCGGTTCTGAGATTTTCCGAATGTATCGCAATTCTCTCTCGAATCGATTCTGAGCTTAGTTTTTAACAGCAGTTGGCACTGTGTGCTCTAGAAACAGCCATACTCTGCTTGCTTCCAATTCCTTACACACACCACTTGAGCCTTCTATAAAATAATTATTCAAAAAGTTTGAAAAGGTTGAAGTAAATTACAAGGGTGTTTGCAGGGGGCTGTTTGCATTAATCTCATGTCATAAAAGCATTCTGAGGTGCAAATACATTCTCAGACTCAGCCGAACGCACGAGCGCTCTTCTTCATGAGCATTTATTGTCCCAGCCCTAGTATTTAGGCCTTCATCTTGTGTATTTAAGAACGTTATGCTGTTTCCGTGTGCCAGGCCATTATTTGACAAGTTCATAGTTTTCATGTCAAGATTGAGTTCATTTTGTTGCACATTTTGGATCTTCATTATTGTAAATAAACTGCACTTGGGTTCTCTTCACCATCATCTTTGTCTGCTTCCACGTCAGCTCCGTTACAAGCACTATAAAGCTATGTTAAAAGTGGTTTAGTAAAATATGTTAAATAATGATAATGATTTTTTTTTTTAAAGTAGTATTTTTTCCCTACTAACCCTTTAAGCAGTCATGCACTGGCTCTCTTATAATCAGATAAAGTCAAAATTAAAGTTATAGTCATTAAAAAACAAGCAAAACAAATTTGTTTAAATCTATTTAAACCAATTTGTTTAAAATTTGTTTAAATTAAGCCCACTTAATTTATAAAATAATAATAACAATTTTACATAAATTTCACTTGGCCCATAGAGCTGAATCCAATATTTCTCACCTGAAGATATCTTGCCAACTTGAAGGGTTAGTTCATCCAAAAATGAAAATTTCTGTCATTAATTTCTCACCCTGATGTCGTTCCACACTCGTAAGTCCTTCGTTCATCTTCGGAAGACAAATTAAGATGTTTTTGATAAAATGAAAGAGCTCTCTGATTCCTTTATAGACAGCAATTTAATTACCACTTTCAAGGCCCAGAAAGGTAGTAAGACATCGTTAAAATAGTTCATGTAATTACAGTGGTTCAACCTTAATTTTATGAAGTGACGAGAATACTTTTTGTGTGCAAAAACAAAAATAATGACTTTATTCATCAATTTCTTCTTTTCCCTTTCATTCTTCTATGCTGTTCATGTTGTAAGCTCAGCGCAGCTCTTCCAGGTTCTACGTCAGAACGCCGACTCAGTATTGGCCTGTTCCTGCGTCAGCATCACACGCATGCGTCGTACAGCGTCAGCCAATACAGAGTCGCCGTTCTGACGTAGAACCTGGAAGTGCTGCACTGTGTTTGTTGTGTGATGTGTGCAGCTGGAATTTAGGTATGCACACATTTATCATGTTTAGGATTGTAGATGAATAGCAATTAGCCTTTTGGGATGGGGTTACTGGAATCAAATGAGAAGTATGAAACGCATCAAGCTAGAGAAATAGAAGTTTATCACAAGCTACTGTACGTTATATAAATTACAGACCATGAGATCACATTTTCTGAGCTCTGCAGTATTTCACTGTATAAATCTCATTATCATATAGACCAACTCCAACACACAATGGTCACTGATCAGTCATAAATCCAAACTCCAGTTGTTATTTGTTTAGAGATGGAGGAAGTCCTTACCCTTATGTATTAAACATGAAATAACTCAACTTTTTCAGCTCTCATGCGCATAAATTACCCTCTCCTGAACGCGGGGCAGAGTGCAGCCAGAGATATTGTTTGGGAATAAGGTATTGGGAAGATCAGACTAAAGGAGATATACTCAATCTGAGAGCAAAGCAAAACAAACCGAACAGTGGGACAACACGCGTACAGTTGAGCATCTTTAAAGGCCATGAAATGCAAATGTGACAGAGGTAGACCTTGTGACCGCGCTTCTGTCTGCACTGTCCTGAGATGCAAACAAAGCAAATGTGTCTACCAGACATATTAAGATGAATAAATGTCCTTTTGCCACAGTCTCCTTGTCCCTTTTTGTATTTCTGTATTTTGTTCTCTTTTGTTGTATAAAATGCATTTTCATCCTCCCTCCCTCTCTGTAGCTCTTTTTCAGATAAAACTGCAGTTTTTAAATTTCAGTGTATTTGGAATAACTCTGTCGCAAGGAAAGTAATTTTTTGTACCCTGTTCATTATTGTGTTTTCAACTATGAGCACATTTTGGCCTTGCAGACTTTTTGAAAATAAACTTTTTTTTCTTCTTTTTTTTTTGCCAAAGCTAAATTTTCAGCATCATTGCTCCAGTCTTCAGTGTCACATGATCCTTCAGTCAGTTGCTGCTCAATTATTGTAATTTTACTGTATTTGATTAAAGGGTTCACCCAAAAATCAAAGTACGAGTACCGATATTTTTTTTCTAGTACTCGCCGATACCGATGCCTATACAATTTTTTTACTTCTCTCTTTTTTTTCTTTTTTTTTTGGTGATGTTGCAGTTTTCCAAGCACAACACAGTGAGACTAATGAATGTAGGACAGCTTCTTTATTATTACTCTAATGAAAAAAGTAATAATTTTTATGTGCTTGTCACAAACTTAAAGAACAAAAATTTCACAGTGTCCCATAACCTTCAAAGGGCATAATTACCAATATATATAATTGTTGTTATACGAAAAGTAATTTACAAACAAATTACAAACAATACAGCAAATACTATAGAGATACAAACTAAATAAACTTGTTTTAGGATACAGTAGGTTTATTTACCATGTAGCTATACATTTATTTAATATCTTTTGTTGTTTTATTAACATTAATGAAAAATATAGGCTACGGTCCCTTTAAGACCGAATCCATGGATACTGACACATATCCTATTTGTGTCATTCAGCGCAATTCCACCTATCCTGCCTTCACTAATCGATAACGAATTGTGATTGAAAGCATGCAGTTCGCAATGTGTGGGTTGTCATCATTAATTTTTAAGTATTTCCACACCTGTGAGGCTGACATTGATTCGGCTGCTGCCGTCGGTGTGTCTGTGCACGGAAAATTCTGTCAGTTACATCACGTGAGGTATCGGTCTTTGGTATCGGGGGTATTTTTACGAGTACAAGTACATGAGCTTGGTATCGGTGCATCCTTATTAATTACTCACCCTCATGTCGTTCCAAACCTGTAAGACCTTCGTTCATCTTCGGAACACAAATTAAGGGGGCTTTCACACTGGCAGTTTAGTTCGAAATGGGGCACGGTTCACATGAAAAATCGGTAATGTGAAAGCTGTCATGTGAACCCGGGTGCGCACCAGGGTACCGAACCCGAGACTACCTGAAGGAGGTGGTCTGAGTTTGGTTGCACTCGAACTGTGCCGCGGTTCGCGTGAATATGAAAGCAACACGGACTTGGGTGCACACTTGTTCAGGAAGTAAAGTAATCACGCGTGCATTTTCGCCGATTGAAAACAACACAATTTATTGACCCGCGTTCTGTTTTCTGTCATGCGCCTTGCATGTCTGTGATGACGTAAGATGAACGCAAAGGCACCAGGGTTTGATAGAATCAATTTGAGTGTGAAACCAGACCAACCCTGTGGGGGGCACCGGGAACAATCGCGCCCGGGCTCGGACCGCGGCAAACGAGCCCAGTGTGAAAGCTCCCTAAGATGTTTTTGATGAAATCCGAGATTTTTCTGATATATACACAGCAATGTCATTCCAAATTTCAAGGCCCAGAAAGGTAGTGAAGACATTTCACAGATCAGAAACCTCTCGGATTTCATCAAAAACATCTTAATTTGTGTTCCCAAGGTCTTACGGGTTTGGAACAACATGAGGGTGAGTAATCAATTACAGAAATTTCATTTTTGGGTGAACTAACCCTTTAAAGGTGCAGTATGCGATTTCTGAGAAACACTGTTGATATTTGAAATCACCAAAACAAACACACCCCTTCCCAATAGGATCACACCCCTATCTTGATAGCCCTGCCCCCAAATTCACAAACATGCTATGCAACCTAGAATTGGAGTTCCACTCCAATTTTAGACACACACTCTCAAACTTCCCTAAGCACTTCCCCCCGGGGGAATCCCTGCTGCCATTTTTAAGTGCGTTCCACTTTGTGAGGTAGACGAGGGAAGTTTAAATGGACAGACCCTCATCCTCTCAATTTTGACAGAGGGAGCGAGTCTACTCTGATGTACACTTCAACCAGATCTATATCCCACAATTCAACTTGATTGTTACGTCACAGCAGATCGCACTTAACTAAATTATTTTGAGAATTAATCACATAATAGTGTATAGTATATTAATTATTTTGAGATTCAATCGCATAATACTTGTAGCTACTTTATATTCACAGTCAAAGTTTATACTATTGATTTTTTTTTTCATTTGTTTAATTTTATTTTTCTCCAGCTGCACATATACCTATAGGATTTTATATATTTTTTCCAACAACTTATAAGCATACAAAATGGTGCATAAAATAAATTCATAAGAAGAAAAGGGGTTTAAATGGGCTAATAAATCAGCTCCATAGTGAATTCCAAGTGATCAAGGGCTTAGTGCGTTTCATTTAAACCTTATGCACAAGTTCCACCAGTAGTGGCCACTCATGCAATGTGAGCAATGACGCACATCCGAGTCCATGAGACGGAGGGAAGTTAGTTAGCGAGTGAAGGGCATACAAATTTGGAGTGGAACGCAGCCCTAGTCCCCTAATGGGTGTATACGCCCCTTACTGCTGAAGCTACGGCTACAAGTGTGTTTTGGTGCTCAGTCCGATCCACTTTCAACACGTTTCTTAGAAATCACTTACTGCACCTTTAAATAAATGCAGCCTTGGTGAGCATAAGAGACTTCTTTCAAAAACATTTAAAAAAAACTTACAAACCCAAAACTTTTGAATGGTTGTGTGCATTTTTATTTATTATTATTTTTATTTTTTTCACATTTAATATTGATATTATTTATTTCAATATTATTAATATTTTAGGATGGATTTTCATATTTCAAAATTGAAAAAGTCTGGGTCTGGTGTAAGGGTCAAACAATAAAATCTATACATTTAATTCTTTTTGAAAAGTAGTTGAAAAGACAGTTTTAATGTGAACTTAACGTAACAAAGAAAAAAGTTTAAACCCCTGTGACCTAAATGTCTGAAGTTACACCCTATTATCCTCCCTGGCCAGTGTTATGGGTGAAGTGGAAGCTGTTGTAAAAGAGTAGAGAGGAGATAGAACATGACATGTTGAGTGTGTTGAACATATTGGATCATCATGTGGTCTCTAAATAAACTCTCACAGGTGCTGGTGGAGGTCAGGAGGGAATAGCTGGAGATTTACCAGCCGAGCAACATCAGAGACGGAAGGGAAAAAGGAATGTGTGTGAGGCGGGGCCAGTGCTTCAGATTTAAACCCACTTTTAAACCGGGCTTCCACTTTGACAATGTTTTTTTGCAGTAAATGTTATCTTAGCTTCTTTTGTCCGGCAGAAAGAATGGGTCCCCTTCTTCAGACTATGTCATTTATGAAAAATTCATAAGTGAAAATGTCGAAATGTCAAATGACAATATTTGACAAATGACAATATTTGACATATATATATATATAATCTGGCACTTTAAATTATAACTGCATTGTATAATATAACATATTTAATGTTTTATTAAATGCAATGATATTGTGATATTTTGTCTTGTTTATGTGTATGTCTTGTGTTTATTATGCTGAAGACTAAACCGTTTTGAGAAATGAGAAATTGAGAAATTCCAATAAGAAAAAAAGAAAAAAAAAAGAAAGCAAACCAAATGCTTCTTAATTTCCAACAAAATAAATAAGCAAAAATAAATAAATATATATATCAGTTTAAAGAAATATCTGAGGAGTTACAACATAAAAGAGTAGTTTAGTTGTCTGGGTCTTATTCAAGCTGCAGTGGCATGTCTTCATGTCTCTGGTTTAAAGGACTCCTGTTGTGTGTTTTGATAGACCCTGTCAAAGCCTGCGGTTTGAGATTCCTAGAAGAGCAAAACAGCAGAAGAGGGGGAAAAAAGAAAAAAGGAAATGCCCGAATCCATACCATTTTCCACAGCTGCTAAAGCAAATTAAACCTCCTTCCCCTGTAACGCTGCTTTGGGTCAGGCGTTGAGGGGGATGACAAATTACCTCTGAATACACAGATTAAATATTTATTCGCTAAGTCGTAATTGGTTTTGTGTGGAAGAGTCTCCAAAAACAGATTTTTAATTTATCGTTTAAGATGGCGAGCGAGATGCGCCTAGGCCGCAGCGGACTCGTGCGAAATACTGCATTTTAGATCATTGTAATTACAAATGGCCACCACGTTTTTTTTTTTTGCACAGCAGGCCTCTCGACACTCCAGTTGCATTATTCATGGAACGGAAAGGGTTGTGAGAAATGTGGTCACGCGGCAGATAGACGGTCCTGATCGGGAGATTAACCAGGCGCAATCACGAACGTGTCATGCCGGAGCGCACTGCTCATTTTAAAGACTTCATATGAAAGGATAACGACAGGGAGCATATAACGCTCAGGGAAAAACGGCTGCCACAACACTATTCTACCCAAATGGATAGTTTACAATGAAAGGTGAAGGACCGATGTTTAAGATGTATTGCACACACTTGCAGGACTCCCATTATCTGAGAAAGTACTGTCTCAGGTGAATGCGTTGAATGGCTCCTGTGGTTTTAAGAAAGCAATGTTTTAGCCCATCTGATGGTTTGGCATCATTCAGTCTAGGTTTCAGATTAACACTATATGGTATCGTACACTCACCAGCCACTTAATTAGGTACACCTTGCTAGTACCGAGTTGGACCCCCAGAACTGCCTTAATTCTTCGTGGCATAGGTTCAACAAGGTGCTGGCAACATTCCTCAGAGGTTTTCGTCCACATTAACATGATAGCATCACACAGTTGCTGCAGATTAATGGCTGCACATCCATGATACGAATCTCCCGTTCCACCACATCCCAAAGGTGCTCTATTGGATTGAGAACTGGTGACTGTGGAAGCTATTTGAGTAAAGTGAACTCACTGTCATGTTCAAGAAATCAGTTTGACATGATTTGAGCTCAGTGACATGGCATGTTATCGTGCTGGAAGTAACCATCAAAATAAAAATTAAAACCATCAAAATATTCTCCACACCATTTTACACCACCACCAGCCTGAACCGTTGACATGAGGCAGGAGGGATCCATTCTTTCATATTGTTTATGCCAAATTCTGACCCTACCATCTAAATGTTGCAGCAGAATTCGAGACTCATCACACTAGACAACGTTTTTCCAATCTTTTGTCTAATTTTGGTCAGCATTTTACACGCATACTCTTCTGATGACGAAATTCATGTCACACGAAAATAGTATTTTTCTGTAAAGCATACTCCAATAACTGCATAATGGGGTGTATTATGCACAATAGAGTGTCTATGGGATAAATTGTCACAATAAGGGATAATTATGAAACAGCAAAAAGGTAAAAGCTAATATGCAAGCCATCATTTTGGCCATGTGTCCATTTGTGACAACTTGCCCCAATCTCTGAAATATATCTTGAAAAACTTCTTTAAAATGCCCTGGTCTATTATGCAGCTGCTGGTTGGTTAACCTGGTTACTGTAATGAATGTAGCTGTCATGACGTCCCCTCACAGACCCCACTTCAACATGTAGAAGGGATACTGGGACTCGCTCAGTCATTACTCTATGACAAGAGAAGAACAGTGAGTGCTTGAGAGAGGATGTATTACACATCTCCCCGTGGGGTCTGAATTAGATTAATTTGAGTCCAGGCCGGGTTTGAAGAGATCCTTTCAGTGAATTAAGATGGAAACGGATTCCTTTTATGAGTGGGCGTAAAAATTCATTGTGATACGGAGCTGATCTGAAGTCTGGGAGTGAATCTCTGTGTGAAGTGATGAATGTCCTGCTGTCCTTTTGAAGGAACGAGACACAAAGCATCACAAAGTCAAACAACAAATTGGATAGTTTAATTTGCATGTTTTGTATTCAAAATTGGATGTTTGTTGGGATCATCAAAGACAATAAATCAAAGGGAAAAAGCATCTGACTACTTGTAGACAAGTCACTCTTTATGTATTCACCTGTCTTCCTGTTCTGTCTACCCCCTTGTCATATTGTATGTATGTATGTATGGACAGGTTGACGGACAATTTCGCTGGTACCTGTGACTAGTGACAAATAAAGGGCTTCATTCATTCATTCATTCATTCATTCATTCACTGTGTTTTGTTTGTTTGTTTTGTCACGCTGAATATAATATGATAATTTTTTCTATTTATTTTATATGAGTTTAGCCGGATTTGAAACCCTGATTCATGTCAAGCAAAACTCATCAAAAGATCTTATTAGCTCCACCCACTCCCATGAAGCAACACAAATGACGTAATCGAGTTGGTCTCCCTACTCTCTCAAAATACTTAAATATTTGAATATATGAAGAGTTCAGATGCAAAAGCCTCTAAGTGCCGTCTGAAATTCTCTTCTAAAATGAGCATTTTTATCAAGCTTATACGTTTAAGTTCAGTAAGTTCACTTTAATGACAATTAATAGGTCATTTGCATTGCCATTAAAGGGAATTAACTGGACATAAACATACGAGCTTGATAAAAAATGCTCATTTTAGAAGAAAATTTCAGATGGCACTTAGAGGCTTTTGCATCTGAACTCTTCATATATGCATTTTTTGCAATAAACTTAAAAAATAGTTTTATATTTCTCCATTTTTAAATTATGCTGTTCGCAATTGTAGTTCTTTGTATCACTAAAGCCGTTAAAGGTGCAGTAGGTGATCTGGGAAATGCTAATGTTAGCCTGCTAGCATTGAAAGCATATGATCCCATCCTTCCTGCAAATTGCCGTCCAAAGCCACGCCTCCTCCAAAACACATGAACGCACACACACAGCTGCTCTCGGCAAAGCATCACAAGAGACGGCATTAAACCACGTCATGTCTCAAAGCACATAACAATACAATAATAATGATGGTAAACAACTCAGAGAGCTTGTACCTGACTGCTGCAGATCCATTTCGGTGTTGATACTGTTGACATGGAAACGCATAACAGCTCCGGTTAGAACATCACGGGTTTCCATCTCTTAATTACAGTAGTTATGGCATGAACGCAGCATAAGCTCGCTGTTTTGATTCGGTAGGGACTGTAAAAGGTCTGTATAAACTCTGCATAGTATGAAACGCGCCGATGAAGTATGATGTCTGCGCGAACGGTGCTCAAGGGTATGTAAAAACAGGCAGGTTGGACATCCTATTATTTCATTCAGACCGAATATAATCATTGGATGAACATTTTATGGTCCTATGCTTTCCACAGATGACATATATTTATAAAAAATACATTTAGATCATTTAAAATAATGACTGCTATCAGGATATGAGGAGACTTTCAACCAGTATAACAATAAAATGCATTTTTGCATTTTTGTCTGATTTTCAAAAACTTTTTTGCTTCAAATCAAAGTTTGAAGTGTTGTGATTCACCTCAAAGCTGGTTAGCTTGGTTCATGAAATCCCTATGAGAGAAATGAATGGAAAAATACTGGAACAAGTGCCGTTGAAAAAGTGGATAGGCACTGTTGCACTCTGTTGCGCTTATCTGTTACATGGCTCATCCAATCAGATTTTAGATTCGAGACGCAGCTGTTTATAAAGAATTTAGTTGTCCTTCAGTGTGGCCATGGTGTGTACAGCACAGTTCAAAGGCTGTTATTCCTGCTGGATTCCTTGAAGTGCCCCTCTGGAAACAGACACTGGGACAGATGGGACAGCCAGACTATTTGGCAACTGAGTGAAAGAAAGAAAGAAAGAAAGAAAGAAAGAAAGAAAGAAAGAAAGAAAGAAAGAAAGAAAGAAAGAAAGAAAGAAAGAAAGAATTGTGATGTTTATTGTGTGTCATCTGGCAAGTTTGTAATTATTAAGTAAATATAGTGTTCTTTGCTCGGGTTATGCTTTATGGGGCATAAAGATTTTTGTTCAGGTCCGCTGCTTTTTAACACAACGCACAAAGTTTTCTTATTAGCATCTGTTGGGCTGTGAATACTGAGAGGTCTCTCGTTTCCAAGGTCTCAGTCACATGACAACAGGTTTCTCATTATGCTGTACACAGTTCATTAAACTCTCTCTCAAACACACATACAGATACGCAATATTCTTACTGCATTATCCACACAGTATTATTATTAAAGCTAATTCAAAACTTATCATAAGCGCGTCCAGTGATGTCCATATATTGGATTTTCATTATTAAGAGAGTCTGTCCGCGAGGTCTGTGACTGCCCGAGAATGAAAGGTGAACGTGCGTGGCCGGTGGGTTATTGAGAGCGGCGCTGTCATTGGTCGAGGAGAAATTCACAGTACTCCTCTCATATCTTGCCCATGACTGTCATACACACTCTGCCATCTGTGAGACCTCAGCAGCTGGACAGTAAAACCATTGCTCATAAAAACACCTTCTGCTCTCACTTTTTCTCCCGCTCTCATCCCTCTGTCACCTTCTTTCTCTCTTTTTTCATTTGTTTCTAACACTTTCCCATGTCTCTCCGCACGTCAACTATGCCGTGGAACAATTTCTAGAATCGACCCACAAACTAATTGGCCCAGTGCAATGTGATGGAAGCTCATGCAGTGGGATTAAAAGCGTTCCTTGCAAAAAATAGGGACAATGTCAGGTCACTATTAATGTCTATGATAATTTATGGAAGGAATAAGCTTCAAATTTGACCAATACCGGGATTGACCGATACCACATACATACACCAAGTTCTGTCATGAAACTCTAGATAGTGCAGGCTAATGGGTTCATAATGCAACCTGCCGACAAGTACATTAACTACACCGTACAAGCTGAGTGGTTCCTGTAGCATCTGCAGCCAATGAGCTTGCTGCTCATCATTTAAATCCGCCATCTTCCCCAGCTGCACCTCTATAGATTAGATCTACTACAAAGGCTGAATCCCAAATGGCACACTTCTATGCACTTTCGGTCTTGTGGACTTACAGTGGCTGCTGCGTGCACATGTCCGTTAAGTCCACGAGACCGTAGGGTGTCCCATTCATCATTTTAGGTTTCAGAAGGGTGCTCGCTAGCTCCCCCTTTGCGGCCACTATGCACCCTCGATGCACACTTCAGCTGAGCCCGCAAGTTTGCGAACTATGCAGAGGACTTTATCCAGCAGTCAAAGCGGCATTACATCACGAAAGTGCGGACTCAGAGGAAGACTGTGAGGGTTTAGGGTGCCATTTGGGATTCAGTCATAGTCCCTTTAAGACAAGTCATTTCATTCGGTGGCCATCTTTAATGTTGGGCATGCAAGTGCAGCTCCTTTCTCTTTGAATGGGGAAAGCTGTTCGCCAAGCTTTCAATTAAATTTCATATTTGAAATCACCAATGAAATCAGTCTCATAAATTTGTCATGTATTGAAAGGGAACAAGTTCTTAGATTCTGAAGTTTTCCCCAAACCTGACTATACATTTCCAAATCCTGGATCCATCAGTTTCGAATTGACTAGCAAATAAAAAGCGAGGTGATGTCAGTGATGTCGAGAGATGTTCAAAGTGATTAGACCTGCTATATTGAATCAGAATCGACTTGATGGAATCTAGACCTACAGTACCTATCTCTTTGAATGGGGAAACATCAAATTCTCCAAAGTTGTTCGCCAAGCTTTCGATTAAATTTCATATTTGAAATCACCAATGAAATCTGTCAACAACTGTCTCATAAATTTTGTTTCTAAATGCTGGAATCATGACAAAAAACTGCATTTTTCAGGCTGGATCATGCTAATGTGCAGTCCTAAGTGCGCATCTCACTGTTTCTATTGGAACCGGAGCTTCTAACGGCAGCTGCGGTGACACGATGACTTTAATAATCGGCTCTTACCAACTGGCTCTTATTTAGAAGGCGGGACTTATTCTGACATATTGCACGTTGCACTTTTTCCCATTCATAATATTACGAGTGCATCGTCTTTCTATATATAAAGTCTTTGTTAAAATATAACTGATATTTTTTATTTATATATTTAATATAGTTTTTTGGGACCAGATTGTAAGAAAACCCAATTTCCCAGAATGCATTAGTAGTGTTGAATTCTTTTGAATTTCAGTTCAATAAATTCCTTACTTTCTGTGGAATATGGTCTGTTCAATTCAAAGTTCAACTCCTGAATTGAAAGGAAACAAGTTCTTCAATTTTGAATTTTCCCTCAAACCTGACGATACATTTCCAAATCCTGGATCCATCTGTTTTGAATTGAATAGCAAATAAAAAGCAAGGTTTGGACGGCTCGAGCATTCAGTGATGTCGAAAGATTTTCAAAGCGATTAGACCTGCCATATTGAATCAGATTCAAATTGATTGAATCTAGACCTACAGTAGCTGATGCAAGACACGTCTGTGCACATGACCCTCTCTAACCCCACTCAAGACATCCCATATTCATTATGCATTGATTACAGCCTCCTGTTTAATAGACTCATTTACCTCTGTCCCCCTAAAGGACTGTATTGATTTTTATGAAAAGGAATTAAATGGGCTGTATTGGTTGCGCCCCGTGGCAGAATGAAGGGTTTGCAGAATTAAATGGTTCACAATCGCACAATTATGGGAATGACAATTATCTCGCTACATCCATATATTCAAACTTGTTTGCCCTCTGGGTAGAAACAATAGATTACTTCATTAGGCCACGGAAGAGAATTGGCACAAGGGCGGTGACTGCTTTTTTTTCCCTTAATTCTTTTCTTTTTGTTCCACCAGACGAAGGTTACAAACATTCTCTCGTTCTGACTTCTCTCTGACAGTTTTATCTGTCTCTATGAGGACTATGGTTTGCCTGGAAAGGCCTCTAATGTATTAAATGAGTAATTTAGTAATGCAGTACAGGATCGTGGTGATTCATTCTAATGTATTCAACCTCAGAGATGTCCTTGTTGTGTGAGGAATTATCGCTGTCTCAGGGATACATAAAGGCATTTGTTCCGCACCTGATTTAATCCATGCAGTCGCTGTAATTATTAGGTGTTGAACTGCTTCAAACAAGATCAGTGATGAATACCAGGGTTCCAGTGCTGCATTTGGCACAATGGCTTCAAATTACATCAGATGATCAAAGTTTAAAAATAAATGAATGACTTTTAATTATTAGGTGCATTAAGTGAGGGAAAATCTTTGCACTCAGTCGCTGAACTGAGGTTTGCCTTTCATCCTTTGACCTTTTTCTTAACTGCTCATTGTTCTTTATTCTGGAAGTGTAAAAAAAAAAGATGCAATTGTGAGAGAATTTAAAAGAAAGAGTCACATTGTGAGATATAAAGTCAGAATTGAGTGTTGCTATTATAGACTCTCACTACTCTGACACTCTCTAGTTTAATTTGTCTAAGCTGGTTTGCCTCTTATCTTCAAAATAGAACTTTTTTTTTTTCTGTTGGAAATTTCACCTCAGTAGCTTCTATCACATGTGGGGTCCCTCAAGTGCTGGATGAATAATAACATTGATTCCTGTCCTTGATTCTTATTGATCAATAGCTGTGTTTTCTTCACAATAAAACACGGCTATGACCGCTTCACCCAACGGTTCTGTGTATCACTACACAACACAACCTTAGCAACCACTCTTATCAACGTAAACTGTTCTCAATTTATATTATTTATTGAAGCTTACTGTTTTATGTAGAAGAGCATTGTGAGAAAGAGATCGAGTGAGCGAGTTTATTACCTGCATTCAGATTTAGCATTTTCCTTCAGGTCAGTCCTATGTTCATAATAAAAAATCTGTTTTAATGTCCGATGTATTATCTTTTCCTTTTAACAGTTAAGGGGTTTTCCCGTGACTGACAGCGCTAGTCAAAGCATTTGTCCGTTGCGTCTTGTTCCGTGTTCACAACAATTCAGTCTTTTCAATGTAAAAGTCTTCTGACTGACACACTCATAAAGACAGTCTTTGCCGCCATCTAATGGCGTAATAATGTAACTTCTGTTGCTGTTCACGGTCAGGGACTATTTTTTCCGGCGGAAGGAAGGCTTTTAGTAAAAGTTTACTTCATGAAAGTTGCATTGATACATATTTTTGGCTTTAATATTTGTACTGTGTGGTAACCGTTTTATAAAAGCAATAATGTACTCGAAGCTAGTGCTATACCGTGAATAAGTCACAGCTTCACGTCGCGCCCTTCAGCCGTGACTTAATCAAGATACAGCACAGCCTCTCGTACCTTATTGCTTACATATATATTATTTCCATTTTTTTAATATTTTTTTAACATGCAAGAATTCATATTAATTTGATGGATTTTCATAGTTTAAGATTGAACATCTGGGTCTGCGACAAGGATAAAAACAATCAAATCTGTACATAATTCATTTGAAAGTAAATGCAGAAGGCATGAAAAAGCTGAATTTTATCAACCCTTGGGACATACAAGTGGCTGAAGTTTAAAGAAACACCCAATTGTGAGATATGAATTACCTTTTTCCCTATGTTTTACCCAGGTGTGTTCATATATCTACTAAAATAAAATTATCTTTTGTCTGTAGATGAAGCTGATACCAATTCAAAGACCCCATTGTGACATTTGCCACAACGTCTTCCCTCCGCAGAGCCTTTTAGATGTATTGATTCAATTAAGGCTGTCATATTACCCCTAGGTACATATAATACGTTTAATATTCACTCGGGAGAGGGGGCGTATGATAAACAATACGTCAAACGCACGTGCAAAGTTTTCACATGCACCCCCCTACACACACCTAATTTCAAGTATGATCAGTTTAAAGAGAGATGTGTTCATAACCAAGAGTAGCCCGCAGCCAAATCTTGACAATCCATATGAGAATACGCCCGCATTTGATATTTACAGTGCACGACAAAGGTGTTTGGGGCTGTCAGCGCATTACGTGAAGATGTTTAATGCTCCTGACAGTCCAATTAGTCAACAGCGAGCAGGAATATAATTGCTTTTTTGAGCGTTATCAAATTAAGTTCTCTCCTAATCTCTTCGGCTGTATTGATTGCACTGAGCAGGAACAAACAGTCAGCCAATGGCGAACCACTCTGGAGCAGGAAAAGGTGCTTGTTCCTCCAACACCCATAGCGTCTGTCTGCCCTGCGCTGATTTCTATCTTGCCAACAACAGATAAACCCCAAGGCCTCTCGAAATGGAGAGAAAGTGAAAACACGTACTGACGCCCAGACCTCCAAAGGGCAAAACAACATCCAGGAGTTTGAGAGCCTCACCTGTGCTTCAGCGTTTAGTCTCGTACTGTATTTTTTAACGGTTGTTTACCCTGCTAGCCTCGAGCGATCTCCGTCTAAACAGCGTACAACTTGCCACCTGCTGACATTCAGCATCTGAAGATCGCATCTCATGTTAATATTCATGTAGACTCATGCATACACCACGATCACCATATTCATGCACAATTAAAGGGTCTCGTTGTTCAGATGAACCTGATCAGGTCTGTGAATGACCAGATAAGCCTGAATGGCTTGTATCTCAATTGGTCAGCATTATTCATTATTAGACTATCGTCATGGTCTTAGCATGGACTGAGACGGCAGAAGCCAGGGCTTGCAGGCTTTCTTTTTAGATTACCATATTAATATACAGTATTCACCCACACTTAATAAACATGACAGCTTACGCATTACCCACGATTCCTGTTTTCGAGACAAATCACTCATTCGTGACCCATTCGTGACCTATCGCTGACATTGTAATCCTCGGATTGCAGAAATTCATTAATAGTGTCTGTGACTAATGCAGAGCGCCCTAATGCCAAATAAATCGCAGGGAAATGAGAATCCAGTGGAGGTTCAAAGACAATTAACGGGTGTCAAAGCAACGAGGTGAGGGTGAATCAACTTCAATGGCTTTTTTTCTCATTTAATGCAGTTTTTGAAGTCTATCTCGCCTGGACCCTCCTCCTCATGCTTTGATTCAAAGAAATTTAACATTTTACTAGTCAGGTGATGTCATTTTAAAAAAAAGATAATAATAATTTCTTTTTTTCATTTGAAGGCTGATTTCTTTGAGTAGTATAAACACAGTGTCTCTGTGGTGAAATCAAAACATTTCTCTGTTTGTTTGAGTATCCCGACCAGCAACAACAGCTCAACCAATGGTGTGAGTTTGGGGGCGGAACTGTCTGTTTGGCTGACCAGTTGTAGAAGAGGGCAAAAGTTGTTTTTTAAAGCAAAAGTTGTAGATTTTTCAGAGAGAGCTGAGAGGTTTGGACAAGCAGAGATTAAAGCAAGAGATGAAGGGAAACAAGAAGAAATATAATAAATTTTGGATGGCAGAATGAAAAGACAAGGAAGGAACTCACTCTATTGGTGCACAGAGGTTCATCTTTCTTTCTCTTTTTTTCTTCTTTAATTTACTCCTCTGTCTGCACTCTTTTTAATCTTTTCTTCTCTTCCTCTCATTTTGATTCCACCAAATGTTCTACACTCACCCATAATTCCTCTAACCTTCTCATGCCACCATTTCTACATTTGTAGAACCCTTGTAACAGTAGTAAACTCACTAGCACACATTCACAAGTTGTTTTTATTAAACTGCAACAACTGTAATATGATAGAAAGACACAAATGTTCAGTTAAAGTAAACGTTTTTAATGTTAATAAGTCGAAGAAATAAATTGCACCATGACAAAACTGATTGGTTTGTGACAAAGACATTTAAAGGGTTAGTTCACCCAAAAATAAAATTTCTGTCATTAATTATTCACCCTCATGTCGTTCCACACCCGTAAGACCTACGTTCATCTTCAGAACACAAATTAAGATATGTTTGATGAAATCTGAGAGGTATATGACTTGTCCATAGACAGCAATTTAACCAACACTTTCAAGGTCCTGAAAGGTACTAAAGACATTGTTAAAATAGTCCATGTGACTGCAGTGGTTCAACCTTAATGTTATATAGCGACGAGAATACTTTTTGTGTGCAAAAACAAAACAAAAATAATGACTTTACGACTGTAAACAAAACAAAAATAACGCCTGTAGTCACATGGACTATTTTAACAATGTCTTTACTACCTTTCTGGGCCTTGAAAGGTGAAATGACATTGCTGCCTAAGTGTGGTTCAGAAACCCTCGGATTTCATCAAAAATATCTTAATTTGTGTTCTGAAGATGAATGAAGGTCTTACGGGTGTGGAACGACATGAGGGTGAGTATGACAAAAATTTCATTTTTGGGTGAACTAACCCTTTAAGTCTATTTTACACTTTTAAGAACACCCCCAAACAATAAAAATAAAAATAATTAATGAAATGATACCTGCTTAAATGATATCTGCTAAATTGCAATGAAGTATCTGTAATGTGTATATATTTGAATATATGGCTACTTTGAAAGGCTGTCAATGAAAATGGCTTGCTCTTAGAAAAGTGTAGTTCCAACATCTACCAGCAGGGGCTAATTTTAAACAGCTTTGAATGTGGCTCATCCACATTTTTTTTTTTGCTTTTTTGCTCTGTGGAGTGACTTGACAAACACATAAGAAGTGATGTGAGTGTGTGTATTTGTGTGTTTTGTGTCTCCTTGGGTGATATATGAATGCAGTGGTGCAGATCAAAACAATTATTTCCTTGGTCAGGCTACGCTTGACATAAAAAAACGTGTCAGAAAATTCATTCAGTCTGTGTAATTAATAATGCTGTAAAAAAAATATTCTCCTGAACCCTGTTGTCCTACGGGAGAGAGGCGTTAATAATTTTTCTCCTTAATTAGTGGTCTGGAATTATATCTGATTAACTTGCAAAACATCCCATTGGCTCATTAAATTTGGACTCCGATCTGCAGCGATCTTAATACATCGCACCAGTGACCAGTCACTGAATAATTTACAATATTAAACAAGAATGACAAGCCTGATACCAGTTGGTGTAAATGTATTTCCCTGCCGTCTGATTGATGTACCAGTGATTCAGCACTGGGATTGTATATTAGGCTGCCAATGGCAATTTACCCCACAATGCAGATGCAGTGGTTATTAAACATGCAGACACGCTGTCACAAACTGTTTACACTTTTGGACTTTTGCTGTGAGCAGATGTCAGTGCCAAAACTTTTTATTTGGTTAATTATTCAAAGGAGCACTTAGCAAGAGGTCACCACATGTTCTGTGTGCATCTCTTGCCAGGTTAGAAATGTTTGCCTTCTGAGGTACTGATAAGTTTGTGAGACTTTTGGTAGACACAAAGTGTGAAAATGTTTTGTCATTTTACCTAAAAATGTGTCAGTGGTAACATCTAAATTAAGTCAAAGTAAAAAAAAACACATTATTATTATAGAGCAAATCAGATGAAATTGGGTTACACCAGTGGTTATTTTTTGGTCTTGCCTTCCTTTGAAACTATTAAAAAATAAGTATATATTTTTAAGAAATTGTACATATTTTGATTATAGAAAATGGCTGTTAAAATATTCAGAAATATTATAAATATATATATGTATATATATACCGGTCAATGACGTGACAGGCCATTGTCCAAAGGCCTTAATAATAATAAAAAACCAAGATATGACATCCAAAGTTTGTAAGGTAGTACAACTAGATCTCTTTTATTGAATCCAAAAGGTTTTAATTATATTTTGCTACAAATAAAGTATTTTAAAGATTTTGAAGTGACAAAAGGTCATTCGGTTTAACCGTCCACAGGCCAATACAGCCATTTCATTTGTGATTAAAATATCTTTAAATGCAATAAATGTATATATATATATATATATATATATATTTTGGCTTGATTTTATAACATCATATATCAACATAGTGCAAAATGGTATTAAAATTATGTGTAGAAGTCATTGCTTTGTTATGAGTAAGAATGTCCGGAAAAATGAATTTCATTGATGTCATTTGGAGTAACCAATATAAAAGGTATGTTCGAGCTCATGCAGCGCCGCACAGACCGATCGGCGGCTGACTTGAAGCAGTGCATGCCGGTAAGAAATTTTGTCCGACTTGAGACAGCGCCGACACCATGTGACTGTGACGTATGGCTTCAAAGTACCGCGAGAGCGATTCGAGATCAGCCGCCTGAGTTAGCCAGCGCAGTTTCTCAAGAGGAGCTGCACGAGCTCTGATGACGACACAGCTGTTTCACGATTGGCCGGATTCACCGCATGACAACGATCACGTGTGTTTCGTGTTTATTGTCATGCCTTCAGCTCCACTAATGCTCAAAAATCTGTGTTTTTATAACAGTTAAAGGTCTTTTCATGTAGTCGCGATGTTATATTGTGTCATGTTTATCAAAATAAAACTGATAAAAAACGTAGACCCCACTACATTGGCATTTAAACATATGCTTATGTTGAACTTTATTCTTGTAAAAACAGACGCTGTAAGCAGTACATAAAGTTTTGAATGAAAATGTCTCTGAAACATCAGTGTATTAGTCAAATATTGCATTTATTTCACTTCAGCTGTGGTAAAGTATGCAAACGCAGCGTGAGCGTCATTACGAGAAGCAGAAAGTGTCCGACTTCACGTCTCCGTTTTCAGCTCCTCCCTGACTGCACGCGGCTACTCTCGCCGATCGGTTGCATCCGGCCGCAGCCGATGTCGAACACACCTATTGGGGCCATTTTGGATCAAGTCATGGGGTCAATATCATGTGACAGGATGTGACATCATTCAGACACCTGCAAAGGACCACATGGTCGTGAAGCAAAGTAACTAACTTTCTCTTAACTATTTGAAATAGTAATGTTTTGTTCATACGCATGTCCTAAAACATCAGGTCATTCGGTACAACCGCTATAAAACATGGACAATGTTGTAATATTTTAAAAACTTGTACTAAATATGAAATGTTTGATTGTCCTTAACTAGCTAGATAGCCTGTTAGCATTGTCTGAAAATATCGTCATTCGGTATAACCAAAAGTGTAATTCTGTAAAACTGCAATTTTGGTTAAAGTGAATGACTTTTTTGGTGACAAATTTTGTACATCTTGTAAAAAAATGACAAAAGCAGAGTTAATTGATTATTATAAAAAAACACAATCTCATTGTTAACACTTCAATTATATCTTCAATTATATCTCCATTGGTTTTTTTTTTACACTTTTAAAAATCGTATTCGTCAATGACCCATTATATATATATATATATATATGTGTGTGACTGTGTGTGTTGGATGGAATAATTCAGGCTGAGATCAGGTGGATGTTCACTCAAAGTTGCTTTACTGGGCCTGGGACAAGACACAACTGGGACAAACAGCACCAAAAGGCTGATCAGAATGCAGTGCATCGATGTCGCATGAGAAGTCTTAAATGAAATAAACAGAAGTTTGGGGTTCACAAGCAGGCCAATTAACACACTCTTCATCTTATCGTCACAAATAGCACATATTTGACTCGACTAACACAACTAGGAGCTTAGAGACAAAATAAGTAAACTTTTGTGTAGTTTAAAGTTCAAACTTGGGCTTGAAAATGATCCAAACTTAGTTATTTACTTACCAGCAGGATGAGCTATGCGACTCTGATTACATAGCTCCGCCCCGCAATATCATGTGCACAAACGCGAGCAACACAACAGCCAATGGTGAGTTTCCCCAATTTATGCTGAATTTAACTAACATTTTTAAACTCCGGTACATTATATATATATATATATATAT
>RJVU01075544.1:4866116-4900120 GCA_003731715.1 Anabarilius grahami | reverse complement strand
TAAAATGGTTCTTAAAATTCGTCTTAATATTGTTACTTTTATTTTTAAAATATCATTTATAATTTATTATCTTTTAAAGACAAGGTTTTTCATGTTCCAGTTTTTCTTTGACTTCCATCAAACAGGCAGCTTACATGATTTCCATTTTGTAGCCTTTCTACTTTTTTTTCTAAAAGCTTTTTCTTTAGGCTGTACAGTCAGTTAGTTCAGCATTTAAATACCAGCCACAAGATGATTTCTGTCAAACTGAAGAGCTAATTTTATGTCCCATGTGCCTTTATTGTGTTTACACACGTTCTGCTGTCTTTCAACTGGAGATATACAGTGGTGAAGGGAGGAAAAAAGCAGGCCTTTCAAAGCACATCGATTTTTGGATCTTTGGAGACGGCCCCTCTCGCCCGCTCTTTAAACAGCTCGCGCTCACTTTCAAGTCTCTCTTCGCCGCTGAGAGGGATATGTGACGGTTCTACCCAGCATTCCCGCTTTCCGTCTCACCTTAGAAAGGCAGGTTCAAAACCATTTTGCAGTGAGAGAGGGGGTTAATGGCATGGCTCTCAGCTCGTCTCTCAGGGCAGACACTGAATGGCTCAGTTGACACAACTCTCATCTCTCCCAAGTGGCTGAAACAATCTGCTGGGAGGATATTTGAGGGCTAAATCAAGTTATCATTGTGCCGTCGCTTCTCGGTAAAAATTGGGCGGCGTGAAGCTAAAATGGCAGATTTTAGTGGGGGCCGGTGGGGCAGAGAGGTCTGGAGGTGTTTCTCTGCAGGTACAAGGAGTTATGCCGGCACCGAGTGAACTTCAGACAGCTATTTGTCCAGGCAAGAGCGATGAGAGGATTGGCTGTGCGAGGGATGAGAAGGAATAGCTTTCAAATCTATTTACCTCTAGGTGTGAAAAATAAATGGAAGTGAGAGACAAAGGAGAGAAAAGCAGCGCGAGGTGTGAATGAATCTGAAACATATACGTGCAGTTATGTGTGTGCTGAACGAAAACCAAGAGCACCAAACACATTATGAAAATAATGAATCATTAGGATGATTGTGAATTAGTTTTCAGTAATAGAGCATGTCTCAGACAGGAAAGGCACCTTGGACCATTTCTCTTGTGTCAAAAACAGCACTTCTGGAGCCAATTTTGGGAATTATAAAACTGTAGTCTTGAACTTACCTAGCAAGGTGGAAAAAAGAAATTAATGCGGCCTTCAGGACTTAGTTTCCTATTCAGAAATTGGACGTGAATACCCTGTCAAGTCGTATTTACTACAGGGAACCTCAGAGATAATTTTGATACCCAAGTTTTCGAGTTGGGTGAATAGGAGTGCCATAAATTTTAAACATGGAGGAGAGGAGAACGATTGCTATTGTGACTGGTATTCTGTATTATTATTTTCCACAACAGCTACATAACCTTGTCTTGTCGTTAAAGTAGTGCATATTTACATGTATGAACTTTTAGCCAGTTCCACAACAAATGTGACTAAAGCTATTGTTGTCTTAGAGACCATGTGTCTGTCATCTATTTTAAACCTTATATATATATTGTACAACCACACGTTTGTAAAGAACAGTGTAAAAGGTGATTGTCCTGAAAAACTGTGTGTTTTCTGTTAAGACAAGACATTAAAAACACTATGTTTATTTGCAAAGGCCAGCACATTTATCCACTAACCATTCAGAAATGTCCAGTTGCATTCTAAAAGTTGTCCGACTCCGGTTTGAATAATATAAGGCTGAACACCGTTACTGACAATCGTCATTTTGGCAGCGTGAGATTCTCCAGTTTTGTTGTTGTTGAGTATCCGATGCGTGAGCTGTTAAATCTCCGTTGTCTTCTGGAAAGGGGGCCGGGAGCAGCAGCTCATTTGCATTTAAAGGGACACACTAAAAACAGCGTGTTTTTGTTCACACCCAAATAAAGGGGCAAATTTGACAAGCAATAATAAATTATCTGGGTTTTTTTGTTGTTGTTTTTTTTAACTGAAACTTCACATATATTACATCTTGTGAAAAGGGGCATTATAGGTGCCCTTTAATACATTTTGACTTGCCCAAGAAATAAGCAAGAATAAACCTGGTGTCCTCCATGATTCCTATTCTTTCCAACAACAAAGCACTTGAACGTGACAAGCTTGTAATCTCGACTTCAGAACTGGGAAGTAGAAAATTTCCGATAGTGCAAGGCAGCATAAAGGTCATTCGCGGATAATTTGCGTAAAATTTGAGCGGCAAGATCATTCATCGAGTGAGTTGAACTCATCAGAATGATTCTTAAATGAATCATTCAAACTGATTTTGTGAACTGAATCAACTGAATCATTGAAAATAACCGACTCAAGTTCATTTTTATAGCATATCATTAAAGACTCTTCATTTTTGGTTGAACTATAGATATAATTAAATGTATTTCACATTCTGTAGCTCTCCATTCACACAAGAGAGTATCCTGCTCTCGAGATCAGTTTCATTAAAATATAATTTGATTCATTTTCCTTGAATAAAATGCCTGCTGATAATATGCCTTTTTATTTATATTTTAAATCAATGACAAAAATCCTGCATTTATCAACAGAGGGGAGTTGTGGTGGCCCTAGCAGACTAGTCACGCCAATATATGAGCTTTTGTGGATGTCCTGTGTACTTTTTTTTTCCAGTCAAAGAAAGGAACAAATCTAAGATGACATTCTAAATATTACTGTATCCAAAAGTCTTACAACTATGATAAAAGAAATTCTTAAAATAGTCTGGATTTGGCACTCTGCTGAGTGTGAATAAAGAATGAGAATGGCGATGAAGGATTTCTTTCATATCGCCGGTTTGGGATGAAAGAAGAGTGATGGGGGGTCAGGGTGGTTTTGAGTGTAATAGAGACAGACTTTTGACCGCTTCAGGGATCTGGGGCCCTTATTGGAAGAGTGGCAGCAGGTCACCCTCACCTTGACTCTTATAAGAGCGCTTTATGAAAGAAGAGCCATGACAGAGGAACCTCTCGCCTGAGAGGTTAAAGTGACCCTCGAGAAAAGACAGAACTCTGATGATTTTTCTTTTTTCATCATTTTGATGAGGATTTATTGAACTTTTTTATATGCATGAATTGTATCTTTAATGCATACCAGGCATACTAATAAATTGCTAACACATCTGTGATTTTTGAACACATGCTTGCATATTTCATAAATACGTTGTTAATGATATCGTGCCTGTTTAATTATACATTTTAAAATCTGTATACATGCAAAGTTATATATATATTTTCTGATTTTATGTCACATTTACATCATTTAACACAGTGGTTATCAATTTTCATATTATACTGTTGAATGATTCAGTTCAAAAGTTTAAGGTCGGTATATATTTATTTTTGAACAAAATTTACACTTTTATTCTGCAAGGATGCATTACATTTTATGAAAGTGAAATAAATGCTGTTCTTTTAAACTTTCTATTCATCCAAGAATCCTGAAAAAAATAAAAAAAATAACTATTTTTACAAAAATATTTACTCACCTTCAACTTGTTCCAAACCTGAATACATGTCTTTGTTCTGCTGTACACAAAGGAAGATATTTGGAAGAATGTTTGTAACCAAGCAGATCTCGACCCCCCATTGACTACTATAGTATTATTTTTTCCTATGGTAGTCAATGGGGGTGAGATCTGATCGGTTGCAAATATTCTTCCAAACATCTTCCTTTGTGTACAGCAGAACAAAGACATTTATACAGGTTTGAAACAACTTGAGGGCGAGTAAATGATGACAGAATGTTTTTTTGGGTGAACTACTCCTTTTAAGCAGCACAATTTCTGAATGATCATGTCGCACTAAAGACAGGAGTAATGGCTGCCAAAAATACAGCTATGTCATCAGAGGAATAAATTATATTTTAAAATATATAAAAGACAAATCACCTATGAATATTTCACAATATTACTGCTTTACTGTATTTTTTTTTTAAATCAAATAAATACAGCCTTTCTGAGTTTTTAATTATGGTACTGTTTCTGTTGAATCATGAACAAGGCAAACACTTTATTGAAGAAAAGGCCTGTATTGTTATAGACTGAATGATAAATAAAACAAAACAAAATGCTTTGCAAAAAATAAAAAATTGTTTGGGAAGAGAAAGGAGTAGTAAATGATTACAATTATTTTAGGACTTCCTTTTCTACTGTGGAACAGACTCCAGAAAGGACTGAAAAGAAAAACCATAAATGTAGTCTATACTAATATTTGAGTAGTAGCACCACAAAACACAAATCATCTACTGTCAAGACGGTTTGTAATTTGTCATGCCTTCCATCTTCAGCACACTCCACCAAACTTTCTCTTTTGTGCCGAGCTGAGGTAAGATTATAAAATATGCTTTATATGGCCTCCAAAGCAGCTTTTATGTTTGGCACAGATGAAATGCCCTGCGCTTGTTCACCCTTCTCTATTATAGAGTTCAGGATCCACAATCAAATGAGAAGTAGTTCTCTCTAAAGGTAGGGGATTAAATTCTAGTCTTTGCATTCTAAGTGCTCTCCTCTTTGTCACACTACATTGCTTTGTAACATATGCAGTGTTTCATCTCTTGGCTGTGGTTCAGGTCCTTTTGAGTATTACTTGTTTTTTCCATTAACATAAGAAAAATCACAGGTGTTCGGTTTGATAACTAACCACGGTGGAATGAAAATAAGCATGCTTTACAGCAGCTGTAGTGCCACTCTATCAGAAGATCAGTTATATGGCTACATGCTAACAGTATAAAGACACAAAGACCTTTTTTACATTATTGAATGGTGTCCAGAACCATAATTACAGGCTGTTTTTTGCTGTTCAAAACCTGTTTGACTTTCTTCTGTTGAGCACAGAAGGATATATTTTGAAGAAGGTTCATTCTGCTCATTTGCATGCAATGAAGGTAAATGAATATGGTGGTTGCTGGGCTCCAAAAATGAGAAAAAGTCCATAAATGAAACCGACTGATACAGAGATGGCCTCTGCAGTTCTGCCCCCCGCATCTCAGAGGAAAAAGACAGACAAAAACATTGTATGCAATGCAACTACAATTACTTTTTTTCTGTTATATTTACAAAGGGATCTCATATTTCACTCTTAAAGGATTAGTTGACTTTCAAATGAAAATTACACCAAGCTTTACTCACCCTCAATTCATCCTAGGTGTGACTTTCTTCTTTCTGATGAACACAATCGGAGAAATATTAATAAATATCCTGACGCATCCAAGCTTTATAATGGCAGTGAGCGAGGATCAACGAGTATGAGCTGAAGAAAGTGCTTCCATCCACATCCATCCATCATAAATATACTCCACATGGCTCCGGGGTGTTAATAAAGGCCTGATGAAGCGAAGTGATGCGTTTGTGTAGAGAAAAAAACCCAAAAACATATTTAACAAGTTATGAAGTAAAATATCTAGCTTCCGCCAGACCACCTTCCGTATTCAAATTATGAAAAAAAACAACAAAAAAAACGGAACTGGCGTCGCGTCAGTTAAGCTTTTTCCGTAAGTTGAATAGGGAAGTCGTAGGACATAGCGTAAGCTTTTTGAACTGCAAGAGTTTTACACTTTCTTCGTAAGTAGAATACGGAAGGCGTTCTGGCGGAAGCTAGATATTTTACTTCATAACTTGTTAAATATGGATTTTTTTTTTTTTACACCCCCCCCCGGAGCCGTGTTTATGATGGATGCATGTGGATGGAGGCACTTTCTTCAGCTCATACTCGTTGGTATCACTCACTGCCATTATAAAGCTCGGATGCGTCAGGATATTTATTAATATAACTCCGACTGTTTTCATCAGAAAGATGAAAGTCATATACACCTAGGATGGCTTGAGGGTGAGTAAAGCTTGGGGTCATTTTCATTTGAAATCAACCAATCCTTTAATAGTCTATTTTTAAATGCATTCCGTCTCTTTAAGAGATAGAACTATTGTTACAATCACGACCGAAAACAAAACATTCAATCTTCATCCCTCAGTTCCTCAACTAAAATGAAATGATACTAAAACCGCCAGTTGGTGGTGGCAAAACATTGTCTTAATGAGTTATGAATCATTATAGATGAGTCATTGAATCATTCAGTCCAATGATTCACTCAAAACAGCTGATTCATTCAGGGACAAAGCAGAAGTGAGTCGTCGAGTCATTCATTAGAATGATCCATACAAAAACACAGATTGATTCTGTAACGAAACTGAAACTGTGTTGCTCAGAGACAAGGAAAAACTAGACAATATTGACAACATTGTGTCTAAAATGTAAGTCACCTAATAGCCTTTTGACTTGTTTATTGAATTGTTGTATAAAATCAATAACACATTTGCAAACGTATATCAAAAATATTTTAATATTCGGGAAAACTGCATTTTTGCACATGTGATAGGCCTATTGCTTATAAATGGCTATTAAAAACAAGAACTTATATGGAGACTTTTTTTTGCTACACATCTTCATTTTTGGAAGTGTTTTTATAAATTTTTGGTGGCATTTTTGCCCCAAGCTCCTGTTAATTTCCAACCCTGGTGTGTAGGCTGCGTGATGGCAGGCTTTTTTTTTCAAGAGCAAGCGGAGGCCCCTTCTTTCGTGAGGCAAACTTAGCTACTGGACTGATATTTCAGTCATTTTTCTCATTCGCATTTGTGTACATTCAAGTGTGACATGTGAAAACACATTGAACCAGGTTTGATGTCAGTGATATCAAATTGTCATTGATTTCTGATTCCAGAAATCTTATGATACTTATGCGGTGATACCTTTTGGAGCAGAACAGCCAGACTGAGTCCCAAACACTTCAATTGAATAGAAAAGAGCAGTCAGAACATGCTGCAAAATAACTCTTTTTGTGCTCTACGGAAGGAAGAAAGTCATACAGAGTTTGAAATAATATCAATATCAATTTCAATTTTTAATCTAATATTATATTTTTTGTCAATGACCGAAAACGATTTTTAGTTTTAGTTAATAGATAATTTCTTAATTTTCTTAACTACTGTGGCACACAGTATGAATTCCAATTCTGGCCTGTAGCATATTGCTGTCTTTATACCCATTTCAGCCTTTGACTTCACCATGAGGTGTTTTTATAACTGTCTCCAGTTTCAGTGACTTTTCTACCCCTTCCAGGAAGCATCATTGCGTTGTTCTGAGTGCAAATCCCTGTCGGCCCTTGGCAATGTGTTTATGCCCGGCCTCATTAATTAATGCCGGGCATCACGCCAGGCTTGTTAATTTGCCCCAGACAAGCGGTAAGGAGATTGCGATGCGTACAGGGTCCATCACGCCCTTTTGCTGAATCGAGGTGAACGTATCAGCAGCGTCAGACCTGAGGTCAAAGGTCAGCGCACCCCACACTGAAACGACAGGGTTTTTTGTGTGCTCAAATGCAAGGCATGAATTATGCAAATATGCAAATGGCCACAAGGTCAAGTGTCTTGTCCTGTATCTAGTGGCCCGTGTTAAAATATGGCAATTACTGATGCTAACATTGTTATTGTTATTGATGACTAAAACAATCGCATAAGCACTGTGACGCACACACATCGATCGGGTGACAGATTATGAATAGGAAAGGAGCTGAATGGGTACAGTCGAGGGGGAAGGAAAGGCGAGAAGTGCGACACGATTATCGACACCATTGTCATTGGCCTGACAGTGTTTTCCGTCACACTGAGTGACAGAATGACATTTCTGAAGGTTAGTCATCCGGCCTGTCTGCGGTTCACCCCTCACACTCACTGATGATGTCATTTGTCAAATAGATTGACGGGTTTAAAAGGTTGCGTGATTATGGACGGCATAAACACAATGTTGATTAATTCCACTAGCGCTTGATCATTGAATGCCATGAGACTATAAGCTGTGTCTAAATGTGTGATTTCAAACACACACCTAGTGGATCTGTTAAACTCAAAATCTCAATGCTAAAAGCGTCTGATGACCACCCATTGAAATCATTAGTATTTATTAGCCAGTTACATCCAAATGAAGAGATTCTAATTTGGAGCATAGCCTAAAGTGGTTATTTTTCTGAAAAGCATTCTTTTTGACAACCCAAATGACTAATTTTCATTAGTAGGGATTTACAAATCTAATCCGATGTTATGCTGTTTAAAGCTTTAAAGCTGCGTAGCTGTTCTGCAAATAATTTGTATTTAAGCACAAAAACACAATTAAAATCCAAATTCCTAAATTAATATTAATGTGCATGCACTTTTTTTTCTCAGTTTTGTTTCTTTCTTACAGATTAAGTTTGAATGTGGAGCTGGGCATGAACATATTTTTGTTTATTTAAAGTATCAGATGAGTTCTCTCATTTTATTTAATTTCATTTTTTAAATACAAAATAAAACGCTTTTATAATTATAATTCTTTGAAGCAAGTTTTGTTTCTCAGTACTGTGGCATCCACAATCGTTTTTCATTATAACATGCCGCATGTCGTATTTGATTAGATCTATTTTAGTAAATATTATATATGTGATGTTTAAACATGTTATTTTTATATCATAAATAATGAGAAAAAATAACGAATCGCATCAAATATTGATTTAACACTAAACCACTGTTTTCCAAGAAATAGTCAATCTCAAAGCATGCAAGGCATATTTTAAGGTCCACTTGCCTATGGCTGTTGGATGTGCAAAAATAAATCAAACTGATTGTTTTAATGCTTTGACTCATTTTTGTTTTGAAAGTGTAATTCATATATGTAATTGCATAAAGCAAATGTTTCTAATAAATAATTAATGTAAAAGAATGATTAATTTGTTATGTTTAAATGTTTTATAGCTTTCAAATGCTTTAAAGTCTAGTAAAAACTTTTTTTTTTTGGGCAATATTTAGTTATAGTGCAAGGTTTCCAAGGTTTTTGGCTATTTTTAATCATTCAAGGTGTGATGTTACATTCAGGCCACCAGGTGTGCCCTGATTCTAACCTTTGACCCTTACCCATAATTCTATATGACTGTCCTCTTTATGTCATTGTGGGAGGATTTCATGGTTTATTTATGGCAGCACAAATTCAAAATGGCTGATGAAATTAGATGTGTCACTCAAAGAAAGATCAAGAATGATTATATTGTGGTTTTTAAAAAAAAAAAAAAAGGCAAAATAAAAAAGTAACATTATTAAAAAAAAAATTATTTGTGATATCTCCTCCTAGCTTCTGATTCTGGTGCTCTTAGCACTCTCTTTCTGTTGGACCATAGCTCAGTCTTTAACACTGTTAGTAATTAAATACTTCTGTCACATTACTGGTACAGCTTTTGACTGGTTTTCCACTAATTTGATAGGTAGGAAACAATTTGTTGTATTCCACAAGCACAAATCTTCCACTAAATCTATCAATTCTGGTGTACCTCAGGGTTATGTTCTGGACCCTCTTCATTATCTATATGTTACGACTTGGACAAGAAGCTATGGGTTCAATTTCCACTGTTATGCTGATGACATACAGATTTATTTTAGCACTCCTCCCACCTAATTTTTCCTCCTATTGCGTTAACAACTGATAGATTTGAATGGTGACCTGATTATGCCCTCTACAACAGTTCGGAATCTTGGTGTTCCTCCCGATTTCACTCTTTCATTTAATGTTCACATTGTTAAACAAGTAAACAGTTTTTTCTGTAAACAGGCTTCGGAAAAACGCTATAAAAATTATAACCTTAACCCGATAATAACCTGGTTACATGACAGTTACTTTTCAAGCAGAACTCAGATTTCCTACTATAATGTGATACAGTTATCCAGTATTCATTCTTTACAGATGAAGAGTTTTACACAGTGTGAATCCCGCTATAGTACTGTCCGTGGCTCTCTGCTCCCCTGGCTTTCAGCCGGCCTGACCTCTCAGCAGTAATCTTACTCTTACATGTAGGCTGAATCGATTCCAGAGAGCCAGCACAGCTAATTCAAGGTCATTTTCACGTTATTTCATCCTCCGGCTGCACTAGGCCAATCTTTGCTAGCCTTCCTCAGCAAGGAACTATGGGACTCGTTTGAGTCAGCCAACATGTCATAAATATATCACCTTGGAGGATTTTTGACATATCTGTTCTTTGCCCTCAAGCTGTTTTAGATTTAGTCACAAAGTGATAATTGCTTCTATTACATTTTAACATGTTTTGGTTTTTTTAAGAAACATATCATGTCGTATTATTTGATTATTTGTTCATGATATTTCCCTGGTGGTTCTCCAAGCTAGAAAAGAGAACTGACAGCAGTGACACCTAATTGCTCTGCAGAAAGTTTGAGCTGGACTTGCTCAGCAGTTGAGCTCACTTCTAATCAATAAATCTCTATTTTCCTTAGTGTATAATTAGCCACCTGAAAGACGTCTTGCATTACCTGATCTATTCCCTAGGGTCTAGAGGCCATTGCAAGAATGAACAGTCTGTCCAGATTTCCACCAGCATTGTCTTTTGCGAAATAAAGAGAATATTTCAAATACATTTCTGTTATTTCGCTTTAATGAATCATGAAACTTCATAGCTTCAGAGTAATACAATATTGACATTACAAGCTAGATGAGAGATGGAATTGGATATTGTCAATAACTCTTCTTGGTTCGGTGCAGAAGTTTAAGAACCAATCAGATTCCACTGATTAAACTGCTATGATTCGTAATGCATGGTTTTCTGAACCGATTCTTTTAAATAGCCTTTTTAAAAGGGGTCCATATCAAACACTCATCTGAACAGGAAAAATCAGATCAGATTGACTGTGATTTTTGCTGTTCATTCAAAATCAAATTTGTTTAACACACTAAATAATGGATTGGAACCACATTCAGCCTGGCAACAGTTTGAAAATAATCATCAAATTAAAGGGGTCCTTGATTATGATTTCACTTTTTTAACTTTAAATAAAATGATTAAATACTTAGTGATGTTGCTGTTTGAGCATAAACAACATCTGCAAAGTTACGACGCTCAAAGTTCAATGCAAAGGGAGATATTTTCTTTTACAGAAAACGCTTTTTAAGGACTACAACAAACGGCTGGTAGGGACTACAACAAGTTTCTTCCCGGGTTGGTAAAGCTGAACACCATTACTGACAATCGTCATTTTGGCTGTGTGAGATTCTCCAGCTTTGCTGTAGTTGAGCAACCGAAGCGCGAGCTGTTAAAGCTCCGCCCTCTTCTGGAAAGCGGGACGGGAGCAGCAGCTCATTTACATTTAAAGGGACACATACAAAAATGGCATGTTTTTGCTCACTCCCAAATAGGGGCAAATTTGACAAGCTATAATAAATGATCTGTGGGGTATTTTGAGCTGAAACTTCACAGACACATTCTGGGGACACCAGAGACTTATATTACATCTTGTGAAATGGGGCATTATAGGTCCCCTTTAAAACGGACAATTCTTAGTTTTTTTATGGAATACTGCAGAGATTATTATATATTGTTGTTCCGTGCACATCATATTTTTTTTTCATGTGCCCACCAGCAACCTGTCGCTTTCAGCAGTTAGCAAACCACAACAATCTAATCAACTCCCAAATGGACAAAAACAAAGCATACTCTACATTTTTTTCTTTTAAGAAGCCGTTTAACTCTGATGTACAGTATAACCGACTTTAATGGTAAAGCATGAAATTTCAGTTTTTTTATGGAGAATTTATATAGTCATCTCTGTATATTAGGCTGGGAAATGACAACGTTTTTACCATTGAAAGAAACTACACACATCACCTTTAACTTTCACACAGTATGTCACTCGTGTTGTGCTACAGAAACATCACACTACACAAGCTCGCTGTGATTGACCCACATGTACTTCCTTTGAAAGCGTCCTCACACCTCATACTGTTCTCAGATTGTGATGAGATGTCATTTCGCTGAATGACATGGCATTCCGCTTTCAAGAGCCCTTTTGAGACATATGCAAAACAAGATGTCGACGCTGACAAGCGAGCAATACTTTGTACAGCTCATCTTTGATTCCGTTCTCCCTCCCTTTTTCTCTCTCTTTCACACACACGCACAATTTACCACAGATGTGTAAACAGCAAAAGCACAAAGCCGTGGACTCAGCTCGTGCCACCCCTGACATCTCCAGACTGTTTGCGTAGCTGACGATTCTATTTGCGCCGCGGAAAGCAATAAACCTCGTACTTTGTATTCTATGATGGGAATTCTTTTATCAGGCCAGCTGTCACAACGGAGGCACATTAAAACGCAGTAGCTGAGCACCAGGCTGACGGCACCGCGGGGCTGTGTCACCCCCCGTCCCAGCGGCACATGTAAGGACACTTCCAAGGAGACATGCGGACTAACGGCACATGATCTGCAATATGTTGAGGCTCACCCTCGAAACGAGCAGCGTAATAAATGAAAGGCTCACAAAAGCGGGTGGGATGGTCTCTTGGCCAGAAGCACCAGGCGGCATTCTGCACGCAATTAGGACAGAGCTTAAAGGCCTGATGAACTGGCGACAACACCGTGTGCTTTTCCCCCCGTCCACTGCTGGTTAACGCTGCGGGGAACGCTTCCGTCAGTCTTGTGCACAGCTTGTCTGTTATGTTTATGAAGTGGCTCATGCTATAAACGTCTCAGAACTCAACTGGCATTATTCAGTTCTTGCAAGATGTTTGGAAAACACAAGAATGGAGATTAATATCGCAGAGGCAGATTCATTGATCGGGCCAGCGGGCTAAAGAGTAAATATACTAAATGGCAGTTATAATAGTAGACTGTCACTTATCTCCTCAAGCTTTACAGGCTGCCTCGAATTTATGTGATGTTTTCAATTTCCCCATGGACACCAGAGAAACAGCCATGCAGAATACCATAAGTGTCAGGAAGATAAATTACAGAAACAAACAGCCTGGACCAATGCACAGAAAATGGATGTCCATTATTTAAAACTGAAGGTGGCATGTAAATAACTGTGGATGTGTTTGTTATATCTGGAGGTGAATTAGTGGAGGGTTACTAAAAGCTGAGACAGGTTGGCAACAACCTTTAGTCATTCATAAGTGCTGGCTTGCTGAATATTACATCATCTGTGTTTGAAGAAGAAAATCAGGTCTGTGAGTTTGTGCAAAATTCAAGATTGAAGAATTGGCTCCAACAGGTAATGCATTTTGAGAAATCAAGTGTTTTCCCACCCTTGACTACACAAGTTAAATTGTTAAATATTGTAAAAAAAAATTATCTATCTATCTATCTGTCTCTCTCTACTTCCTTACATTCGTTACTTTTCAATCCAAAATTGCAATTCTGCATCCCTTTTGCTACCTCAACTCAAATTGAGGAACTGAATTGGAAAGTAAAGGCATTCCAAATTCAATTCGGAATGGTGCACAACCCTGACACGTGCAGAGAAAGCAAGGACGATTGAATGATGATGGAAATATGCATCCACGGTACAAGTGGGGATATCAAAAGAGCAGTCTGATGGGGTCAAGTACAATGCATGATGCCTGGAGGGAGGGAGCCGTAAATGGGTGTTCACGGGTCACAATAAGCTGCTTATGCTTGTTCTGCTTTCTGCGGTTGACAGCGATTTGATGCAAATAAGGCAAATGCAGGTTGAGTGTAGTCAGTAGCATGCAGCCACTGAGCGATGTCAACAGTGTTTAGGGACCTCGCAGTTATGCCATCACTGACCGTCTGTGTGACACTTGCAAATCTATTCAGACAGCTGCGGCCATGCTAACCGTCCCTGGGGAATCTCTCATACCAAGCACATCAAGAGCCCCTGGCCGGGATAACACAGGGCAGGGAAATGCTCCCAGACTGGGGAGAAGGGCATCGAAGGGACTTCATTCCAGCTAATCCAACTGTGGCTTTGGACGTCCATTTTGGAAATAGAAAATTGTGGAGGCATTATATTTCTAGCTGTACAAAGATTTCTTCCACTCAGGTCCAAAAATTTGTTAGCATAGGCCTATATGTGACTGGTTTCCCAGCATTGGGGCATATTTGATCTGATTTCTTGTTATCACTATAAAAGTGTGTAAAATGGGTTTAGGGGGTGTTCAAAGTTGGTTGTAGGTTTGTATTAAACTTTGCAAATTGTGCAAGTGAGCTACCGTTGTTGAGCTGTATAGTCTAAAAATTGTATTGTTGGTGTAAACTGTCCTTCTCGACCCACTCCAAGCGGGATTTGAACCGGCGTGGGAGGCGGGCGTGCTTACAAGGACGCTAAAGACTGCCTCTTAAGGCCAGGGGAGTGAGGTTTACATACACAATTCTTACTGGCCTACATCCGTTACACTAACCTCTCTAAACCTTACTCCCATCCAGGTCATGGCACCAAATGTAACCGGTCCTATTCGACCTGCTCCAAGCAGGATTCGAACCAGCATGGGAGGCGGGCGTGCTAACAAGGACACTAAAGGCCGCAGCCGCTAGTGCAACTCTTGAGGCCAGGTGAGTGAGGTTTAAACACACAGCTTTTACTGGCCTACGTCCATCAAATCGGCTAGCCAGTTGACTATGCTTCCTCAGATTAAAATGGTAACTCTGCATTTAGTTGAAATTTAAAAGGCATTCTAATGTAAACTGAATCGTTCACAACCCTGGTGACAACACATAGATCTGTTTTCAGAGGATTCGTCTTTAAGTTGTTTACATGTTATAGGGTGTAAACTTTAGATGTTGCTATTATCTATTTTACATTTATAATGAATATTTTCTTGGATATATTTCAGAATTACCCAGAGAAACTCATGATGCATTTTATGCCCTGTGGACAAACTTTTGCTCACTCAACTTTTTAGCGTTGATGCTGGCAATCTTTGGCCACTCCTAGATCATATTGTGATGTTTGGCCAGGGCTGATGGCACATAATGTCAGATCAATGATAGATGCTTCATAAATGGAGTCTAAATGACAATCCCCCCTCCTCCTCCACCCACGCCCCACATCTCTGTCTGGTTCCATCTCAGTGCGGAAGGTTACCTCCAAGCCAATGACAAACTTTGACGAATAGCTTGTCTGTACAAGGGCCCATGAGATGAATCAGACATTTCCTCTCTCACCTTTTCCTCAGCCTTCAGCGATAAGTGATATAGGACATCGCCACTCCACCCACCCTTCCCTGCTTCGTTCATTCCTTCACTGTTTTTTTTTTCCTCCGCGACGTCTAACTCTCAATCCATCACAGGGTCGCCATACACCATGTTTTGAGACTTTGCTGAAAGGTCAGTCTAGTCTGGTGTAGTCACAGATTTGGTGGGGGAAGAACAAGTAATCTCTCCTGGATTTGAAGGCAGTAAATTGTTCCCTTTCCTTCAGCCACTGTGTCCTCAGAGCTTCTGTCTAATATTAGTCTGACAAACTGGAAAGGACACAGTCAGATGTGCCGCCACTCGCTGGGCCAGACCAGGCATACTTGGATTTTTGTAGACTTTCGTACTGTGAGTGCTTGGATTTCCAGGATCAGGAAGCTGATCCAACTATATATTTGGGTGGCAAATGCCTCGTGTGGAGATTCTCCAACTCTCTGGTTCTTTAAGTGTTGAAAGTAGATCAACGGCTTGGAACATCATAATTGAGCAGTTGTTACTGAAGCCACTAGCTTGACAAGAGTGCAGTTATCCAGAAAACATAATCAAAGCTATCTTAGATGTTTGGTTGACAGTTATATATTTAAAAAATGTACTAGAATAAACAACATTTGATGAAGTTCACTAAAATTCTTCAATTTTTTGACACCTAATGGCATTCTTTGTTTAATATATTAGAGTGTATAAAATCTTACAAATTAAGACACCCGTTTCAAAGAATGAGTCAATTCAGACTAATCGACATTAGTCAAGGGAGATGGCACATTTAATTTTATGCGAACACAATTAATAATAATAATAATATAGTAACAGCTTCAGATAATAATGAAATAAATAAAAGGTAATGTGTTTAACTGTATTTGTTAACTTCACAGTACAATAAAGTCATTTAAAAAGTTATGATTCTGTGATATTGCTTTTGTACAAAAGTTCAATAAAAAAAACTTTATTATTAAGTAACTTACATTTAAAAGTACAGTATTACCAGTTACTTTGATTTTCTTTTGCAACAAAATAGTTCTTGAACAAATTCATTTTTGAATGAATTGGTTTACTGAATGATTCAATGACTCATTTAATCATTAAAGACAGTCACTTGTTTCATTCCTGAATGAATCTGTATATTGAACAAATCTGTTGAATGAATCATTCATTGACTCATTCATAACGTCAGTTCACTTGTTGCCACCTACTGGCATATTGATGAACTTGCAGAAAGAGTCACTTTTTTGTTTTAGTTATTTCTTCCTATATCATCAAATAAACAAATTTTGGAATTCTTTATTTCTTCCTATCTGCTGTCATCCATCCTTAACCTCAAACCCTCTAAGCATTTCCCTGCACCTCTACTTATAGTGCAGTCAAAGAATATTCTTATCAGAATTAATCTATCCATTCCTCTCACACTTGATCTTTTGACCTTTGCAGCTCACTGGTTTCATTAATTTGCCATGACTTGCTGATGTACATTTCTGAGTGGTTCTAAGAGCCCTGCATGTGCTTTAACATAATACATGTATGTTCCTTTGCTTTGCAATGTTTATGTGTAGCTGAGGTCACATTTGTGTGTGGTGGTCATTATTGTGTTGTACTTTGTTCTGTTTCATTATGCCAAAGTCTTTAACATCCCCTCAAGCCTTTATCATGAATGACTTTGTGTGTCTACGTGTATGTGTGAGAGAAAGCAAAATGCAGCTTGTTTTAAATCCAGATGACCTTATGGGTATTTAGGATATACTAATTTTCTCCTACTTACAGGTCTTTGTTCAAAACGCAGAATATGATTAAATAGAAGCACGTCTGCCATTTTTATAACCGGGTATGACAAGTGCTCACAGACCGATGCACAGACTCCAGTCTACTGAATGTCCCCAAGGACACGTCATCTCTCACAGGGGCTTTTTAAAATAGAATCACTTCCTAAACAGCTTTCAGGTTTTTGACCAGAGGAAAGAGTTGCAAGAGTGTCTTTTCTCAGCTAGAATGGCCATATATCAGCCAGTTGGCAGACAGGAGGTCAGTTCATGGAGAGATGTACGAATAGCCTCCGTGGACCACAAAAACCTTCTGTACAAACAGAACTGATGCAGTAAATGACACTGAATCTATCTATCTATCTATCTATCTATCTATCTATCTATCTATCTATCTATCTATCTATCTATCTATCTATCTATCTATCTATCTACCTATCTATCTATCTATCTATCTATCTATCTATCTATCTATCTGTAATAAGAATAAGGTTTTTATTTGTTTTGCAGAAAATAGAACTAATTTAAAATTTCTCACATTTGATTTTGGGGTGAAACATGACCTGAACTTGTACTTGTACCTGAAAGTTTTTGTTTACCTTCCAATCAGAAAACTGAAAAAAAAAAAAAAAAAGTTTCCATTCATTTCGGTTCTAAATGTACTTTTGGAAATTGCTCAGGGGAATGCTGTTTCCAAAGTAGATCCAATCGCCAGAACATAACATCAAAAAACTATTACAGTGAATATTTTAAGCAACACATTATGGTGATATTATAATATGATATCTGAATTATTTGAGCTACAGACAGTTTTTCAATACAAATCAGATCCTAATTAGGTTTCCCCGGTAATGATATAAGTTCCAAATTACTTCATTTACAATATCTGACTTTTATTCACAGTACCGAGCGCCGGTACGATAAATCACCTGTTCAGCGTTGATTCTTAGTGACACCTTTGGAAAATCCTGGTAAGAAGTTATCGATTCCAGACAGGAAAATGAGTGACTGCTTTCCACTTTGAGAGCAATTGCCGCAAGCGACTCTTCAATCTGAACTGCACACAATCACATTCCTCTTTATTGGAAAAACACTGAAGCCAGTTCAGGGACACTTTAATTGAATTCACTCTCTATAATATTCAAATCAAGCCCATCGCTGGCAAACAGGAGGCATTTTCCATTTCCATTGGTGACAGTTGGTGTGTCTGTGCAGGTGATGGGGAAAACTGTACTCGTACCTCAGATAACATTTTTCTTTTCATTTCATTAAAATGTGCTATTATCTCTACAAAGATTCCATCTTTGTGACATGCCAATATTTCAATAAACATATCAATCCAACAGGGCTTGTTATCAAGGTTGGGGTTTCCAGCAATATGCAATCAAGCAAAAAAGGATTGATGTTTGAGGATGAGGATTGAGTTTTCTTGTCAAAGGATAAGAACATTTACCTTTTTCTTAGAGGAAAATCTATTTTTTCCCCCAGGAAATTAAGTAAAAGATTTTTGTCTGTAAAAGCAAACAATAAATACACTTATGTAAATAAATAAATAAACAAACACACAACAGAGGTTCCTTTGTTGTGCTGTCACTCAGATAAATACACAGCAAAGTGTTTGAGATTGCAGTCAGGTCTTGTATCGCCACCGCTCATCTCTCGTCCCCGGAGAGCGGCTGTTCTCAGACGGTGGAAATATGAAGTATGATCCATCCAAAATGGTTTTTCCTGAATCGTCCTTCTTTTTTTCATCATGTGAAAATGAAGCGTGATTATATTACAGTCCCTAGTCTGAAGTATGTGTCTATATCTTGTGCATTTTGAGTATGTCCCTCTAAGGACATCACATCTTTACCACATCATAATTTTCATATTCAAGATCATTTACACCAAGCAAACACCTCAGTGCTGTTTAAACAGGTATTTAACTCTTGTTGTGTTTGAAGTCTGGAAGACGCCAAGGCTCTTTCAATATCCTAAAAAAAATAGAAAATACATTACATTAAATAAATATACCATTCAAAAGTTTCGGGTAAGTATGATTTTTAAAAAAAAAAACAATTTATTCATTAAGGAAACTTTAAAAGACATTTGAAAGACATTTATAATGTTACACAAAAATATATATTTCAAATGAACTTATTTTGAAGAATACTAAAAAAAAAAAAGTTTCACGAATTCCTCAAAAATATTAAGCAGCAAAACTGTATTCAACATCAATACTAAGAATAATAATAAGAAATGTTTCTATTAGAATGATTTCTGAAGGATCATGTGACACTGAAGACTGGAGTAATGATGCTGAAAATTCAGCTTTGCCATCACAGAAATATATTACATTTTAAATATATATTAAAATAGAAAAGAGTTCCTTTAAATTGCAATAATATTTCACAATATTACTGTTTTTACTGTATTTTTGACCTGTGACCTTTGTGATCATACTTATCAAAAACATAAAAAACTGTAGTAAATTAAAATAAGTATTATTTAAATATTTTGTAATATTATGAGAATTGATTTCAATCCCAACAGGATTATTAAAAGCCTCCTTGTCCCTTGAAATGTTTAGATTCACACATAAACAGGCTTATTTTCTTGGAATTATTTTAGGAACTTTATGCTTGTGCTTATTTAACCAACCTTGGTGTGATTTGCCGCAGTATTCACTGTATCTCATCCATAATGTCATAAATCCCTGATTTTTGTGTAAGGCTGCATTAAGAGCGGAAAATCTCTGCCGTTGTACTCCCTTGACTCCCTGCTCCAGGTCTGTGCCATTAGTGAGGCATAGGTGCAGCGCTCCAAGTCAGCGTATAGAGAGACTGGCAGACCTGTGCGGGGTTTGACTGCGAATGGGGATGAGCTGTTTTACATTCAGCAGGGGCGGCTGATGTAGTTTGTAGACACAGGGCCCTGCCAGGCCCTCTCAGTCTCAGCATAATGCCAGCAGGATCCGAAATGCCACCTCCGACTGCCAACCCACTGCAATGCATGTTCCCTTGCTTCAGGCATGAGGATTTGAGCTAAATGAGATGATATGAGTGTGTGTGGGAATAAATATACATCAGTGCATGTTTGTGGATGCCAGTGTGTGTGCATGTTTATTTGTTCAGCAGTCAGTTTGATTTGTCTGTCCTTCGCTATGAAATACGCTCCACAGTATAAACAACACCACACCCAGTGAGCATGCATTTACCCTGACCCGGCCAATGCTGCTACCCGCTCCCTTCTTGTGCCAAGACCATTAGCCAAGTGGACCATGCATCCACCAGACCGATCATTCACTACAGGGCACTGCCACGCATTCATCATTATCTGGGTAAGAGGTACCAGCGTTGTACTTGTAAATGCAGGAATAATTCACCGAAGTTGGTTGCACTCACCATGTGAATTTCCTGTGAGAAGTGGCATGTTGTGATCCCCTCATTGCATTTCTTGTTTTTTACTCCAGTATAAATGCAGATGTCTTTGTTTCTGTTTGGTGTTCTGAATGTTCTTGTTGAATGGTTTTTCATTTTCACCATTTACTTTACACCATCAATCAGAAAACAAAAAAAATATATATATATATACATATATTATTGTTTTCTGATTATATATACAGTACAGTCCAAAAGTTTGGAACCACTAAGATTTTTAATGTTTTTAAAAGAAGTTTCGTCTGCTCACCAAGGCTACATTTATTTAATTAAAATACAGTAAAAACTTTCTATTTGAATATATTTCACAAAGTAATTTATTCCTGTGATGGCAAAGCTGAATTTTCAGCATCATTACTCCAGTCTTCAGTGTCACATGATCCTTCAGAAATCATTCTAATATGCTGATCTGCTGCTCAAGAAACATTTAATGTGTACAATTGTACAAAATATTTGTGTACAATATTTTTTTTCAGGATTATTTGATGAATAGAAAGTTCAAAAGAACAGTGTTTATCTGAAATCTAATCTTTTGTAACATTATAAATGTCTTTACTGCCACTTTTGATTGATTTAATGCATCCTTGCTGAATAAAAGTATTCATTTCTTTCATTTCTTTTCAAAAAAATTAAAATTAAAATTCTTACTGACCCCAAACTTTTGAACGGTAGTGTATAATGCTACAGAAGCTTTGTATTTCAGATAAATGCTGTTCTTTTGAACTTTCTATTCATCAAGGAATCCTGAAAAAAAAAAGTACACAACTGTTTTCAACATTGAAAATAATGAATGTTTATTGAGCAGCAAATCAGCATATTAGAATGATTTCTGAAGGATCATGTGACACTGAAGACTGGAGTAACGATGCTGAAAATTCAGCTTTGCATCACAGGAATAAATTACTTTGTCAAATATATTTAAATAGTACACAGTTATTTTAAATTGTAATAATATTTCACAATATCACTGTTTTTTACTGTATTTTTAATTAAATAAATGTAGCCTTGGTGAGCAGACAAAACTTATTTTAAAAACATTAAAAATCTTAGTGGTTCCAAACTTTTGGACTGTACTGTATATATATTATGTATGACATTATGGATGACGGTGAATACTGCGGAAAATCACACCAAGGTTGGTTAAATAAGCACAAGTGCAGAATTCCAGAATGCTTTTGAATCGCTCTTGTAATACTTTGATGTTATACGCCGATTGGTCTGCGCAGCGACGATGCATCTCAAACAAGCTCAAACTCTCAGCTGTCAATCATCACGTCAAAACCCATGTTTTTATAGCATCAAATAACTAACTAAAACCAAACTTATTTAAAGAATGAAAACTTGAACTAACATCAGCATGATAGTAATTGCCTAAAATGACAGAAACCATCTTTGAAAAAAATTTTTGACATGTAATTTGATTGTTTAGCTTGTATCGCGTCTCATTACATTACATGGAGAGGGTGGGGTTTATGACCTATACTGCATCCAGCAACCTGGGGTGATCAAGACGCTTTGGCTTTCGTTTTTCAGGACTCGTGTGGCACGCTTGATATATAGATATATATGCTGTATATATATAAATATTTATATATATATATATATATATATATATNATTGCAAGTATGAACTGTGAGCATGTAAGATACGCTTCTTCTGCATAAATCGACACATAAATACCATAGTAGATCTAGACAGCTGGAGCTGGGGGAGGTGGAGGATTTCAGAGGACTAGTTTACAGCAAGACTAGCTTACAGCAACTAAAAACATGAACCAGACTGTTTAAATGTTGAGCAAGCAATCTCATTGGCTGCAGGATCAGCAGAGGCCAATCAGCATGTGCCATGTGCCAATCAGCATGTGCCTTGCAGATTGCATGCAAAGGATCTATCAACCAGCGCCTCTGGAGTTTCATGACTGAACTATATGATGTTTACATTGCTGCAACAAGTAAGCAATAAGGTATGAGAGGTTGTGCTGTGTCGTGAATAAGCGGAGTGCCTGAAACCCCTTCAGCCGTGACAAAGGGCAGTCGTGGCCTAATGGATAGAGAGTCGGACTTGTAACCCAAAGGTCATGGGTTCGAGTCTCAGGTCCGGCAGGGATTGTCGGTGAGGGGAGTGAATGTCCAGCGCTCTCCCCACCCTCAATACCACGACTGAGGTGAGACCCTTGAGCAAGGCACCGTACCCCCAACTGCTCCCCGGGCGCCGCAGCAATGGCTGCCCACTGCTCCGGGTGTGTGTTCACGTTGTGTGTGTTCACTGCTGTGTGTGTGCACTTGGATGGGTTAAATGCAGAGCACAAATTCCGAGTATGGGTCACCATACTTGGCCACATGTCACTTCACTTCACTTATTCACGATACAGCACCAGCCTCAAGTACCTTATTGCTTTTATAAAACGGTTACCACATAATACAAATAATAAAGCCAAAAAATATATGTATCAATGCAACTTTCATGGAGTAAAATCACTAAAAGCCTTCCCTCCGCCGGAAAAAAATAGTCTCTGACCGCGAACACCAACAGAAGTTACATTATTACGCCATTAGATGTCTTTATGAGTGAGTCAGCCAGTAGTGAAGACTTTAACATTGAAAAGACTGAATTGTTGTGAACACGGAACAAGACAAAACTGACAAATGATTTGACTAGCGCTGTCAGTCACGGGAAAACCCCTTAACTGTTAAAAGGACAAGATATTGCATTTAAACAGATTTTCTATTATGAACATAGGACTGACCTGAAGGAAAATGCTAAATCTGAATGCAGGTAATAAACTCACTCACTCGATCTCTTTCTCACAATACTCTTGTACATAATAAAGCTTCAATGAACAATATCAATTGAGAACATACAGTTTACGTTGCTAAGGGTGTTGTGTAGTGATACACAGAACCGTTGAGTGAAGCGGTGATAGCCATGTTTTATCGTGAATAAAACACAGCTATTGACCAGTCAGAATCAAGGACAGGAACTAACCTTTTTATAATGATAAATAAAGTAATACTGTACAACAATATTTGGTGTAACCTTAATTTATTAGAGCATTACCATATTTTGGCTATTATTTTTCTCCTTCTTTTCGGATCATTAATTGTTAAATCTTTTGTAAACTGTACAAGTGTATTGGCAGGAGGTGCACCTTTTAATTTATTCCCTAATAAATCCTCCAATCAAACACCACAACCGAATGGGAGTTGTTTATTTTGTAATTTGTCTACACTGCCTCCCTTTGAAAGTTTATTGCTTTATAAAAATAGCTGGTATGCTTTATCTAATCATTCAATGTATGTTATAAATTAGTTTTCATTTAGTTAATTTTTGTTGTTGTTGTTGTAATGACAGTTATTTTTAGTTATAACTTTTTGAGGTGCCACTTCCTCTGTTCCCTCTTCAGAGAAAACACCTGCTAACCATGGTACAATCAAAAATAACACCAAACAAGAAGCTGTAAGAATTTGTTATTGTCTGCTATGACACACTTGGGGTGTCATCACCAGCCATCTAGTGTGAAATCTAATATTGGCAGTGTACGATATCTGTGTGTGCAAGTGTGTATTCCCATGCTGTGAAAAGCAAAGAGATTCATCAAAAGCAGGGCTAACTAAGCTATTATTGGCCAGTGTAAGACTCTCTAAACTTTTCCCACTTGACCATTGTTTATGGCTACGTCCCACAGATTTACAGCGCTGTGTGTTTTATGAAGCACCATCAGAGGGTACGAATGAGTCGACGAGAGCCGACGTCAGCTCTTTCAGCCAGGCACCATACCGTGATGCATGGTGGATCTACTCGCGTCCAGGGACCCGTTTTTGTTTTTTGCACTTTACTATATGTGCTTTTCTTTTATCTCTGCTTCTTTTAGAAAGCACTGCATCATCATATCGAGCTGATCTCAGAGGAGAGATTACTTTAAATGATTGTGAGTCATTGTTTTAGAAGGGCCTGCAGGACGAGCAGTGGGAACAGGGGAGAGTAATATCACAGTCCAACTATTGACAGTTTCTTGAACTAAAACACAGCAGTGTAAAAAAATACAAAAACGTCCTTCAGTACACCTATAGTCTGATGTTTAAATACTACACTATATCCTAACTAGGCAGTTTTTTTGTTCAAATTAGCCATGACTAGCCTTGAGACATTTTCTATCCGCTTAATAAGTTGTGACATATTGACCTTCCGATAATACTGTCTCTGGGTACAAGTCTCTACTCGGTTTCTAGAGAGAATACTATCTCAACAGATGTTTATGAGCACTATTTATTTATAGCCCACCTTTAAAGGTGCAATGTGTAAATTTTAGGAGGATCTATTGACAGAAATGCAATGTAATATACATAACTGTGTTTTCAGTGGTGTATAAAGACCTTATATAATAAATCGTTATGTTTTTAATTACCTTAGAATGAGCCATTTCTATCTACATACACCGCGGGTCACCTTACATGTTAAATCACCTTTCTACAGTAGCCCTAAATGGACAAACTGCTCAACAGAGAGCGTTTGATTGGCTAGCTACTCTCTTTTGTCTCAGAAGATGACATATTTGTCCTGTGTTGGCCATCGTAGCGTCTCTATATTGCAATTCACAACCTCACCGCTAGATGCAGCTAAAATTTACACACTGCACCTTTAAGGTAAGCTTTTAAAAACTCAGTGTACACTACAGTCTCCAGGCCCACGGCATCCCTGACACTAATATTTTAACAATTCAGAAAAGAAGATGAATGAAAACATGAAGAGCCTCCGTTACTATCTCTAAAATGATGTTTTGGAATTAGCAATGGAGGCTTGGAATGAGATGTGTAACAAATTAGTCCCACTCACAAGAAACATTTTAAAGACAAAAACCTGACAAATGTCTTAAAATAAAACATCTGGTAACTATTTGTAACACAGTTCATATATACGGGAAGAAGGAGGCGGGAACCGGCGAACGTTCAACAATAATCTTTAATAAAATAAAACAAAGAAAAAAAAACCTAAAGTAATGCCGATGTATTGTTACACCCCTATCTGCTGGCCACACAAACATAATAAAACATAAAATAAAGTCCAGGCCTGGTCCTCTCTCGTCCTTCACTGTCGTCGCTCCTCCTTTTATGCTCCCGGAGCTCCTCCGTGAGAGACTCGAGGCCGGCTCGCCTCGCAGGTGATGCTCGTTATCACTTGCGTCACTGGCCTCGCGCCGTTCCCTCACGGCTCTCGCCCGCCCTGCTCGTCACACTATTGTATTAGCGGAATAATTGACTGCGGGCTGTTGAATTATTAGAAAAATATTGCACACCCAATGTGTATATTTCAAGCAAAATCGAAGAACAAACTGGTGTGACATCATTTTGAACAAAATCAGGCCAAAATGAAGTTTGTTTGGAATTTGACAGGAAGTAGACGAGGGAAACACGTTCCCGTTTACACCTGGTGTTTTAATCTGTCTCTTTTGTCCACTTTCGACTACTTCTGTCCTGATTTCTTCGAGTGGAGGGTCTATGGGTAGGTAAATGTATGGGCTTTTTCAGATCTTTCGATCTAATGGATGAAATAAGCTTGTGCGATTTACATATGAATGCAAAAGGAGACGACAGAAAACATACGGAGAGTAGCAGCTTTCGTTTCTGCTCTGATAGACTAAAGACCACAGCGAAAGCTGTAAGTGCATGTAAGAAATCAGGAATGGTGAGAGAACATTGCACTTGGTACGTTTTTCATTTTCAAATCATAGGTCTTCAGCCCACAAAGTTTAAATCCCGTCTGGCTAGTGTGCTTCCCATAATGTTTACACATTAGGTCTGTAGGCGGAGAGTAAGCAGTCTTTTGTGGCTGTTCAAAAGCATTTGACCACATGAGTGACTACACTAAGACAACAATTTGGTCTAAGGCGTTTACGACTCCCACTGGAAGTGGTCGAAAGTGGACAGTTAGACCACTAGTTAGTTTTTAGTCACTAGAGTTAGTTTTTTGCGTCATCCACTTGTGATCAGATTGACGGAAACTAGGGATGCACCGATACCAGTATCTGTATCGGCCCGATACCAAGCTCATGTACCCCAGTAAAATACCCCCGATACCAAAGACCGATACTTTTCAAAATTAATGATGACAACACACATTGCGAACTGCATGCTTTCAATCACAATTCGTTATCGATTAGTGAAGGCGGGATAGGCTCTCTCTCGCACGCGCTCTCTCTCTTTCTTGCGCGCGATCCCAGTTCTCTCAGACAGCGCGCGATCAGTTCTCCTCGCGCCTGAATGGTCAAATGCACACATAGTTGTCAAAATGTCCAGCGTGTGGAGTATCTCACGTAAATACAGTCGGTTATGGCTTACGTGGATGTAAACTTTTGGGTGAAAACAGGATATGTCTCAGTATCCATGGATTCGGTCTTAAAGGGACCGCAGCCTATATTTGTCATTAATGTTAATAAAACAACAAAATATGTTAAATAAATGTATACATGGTAAATAAACCTACTGTATCTGAAAAACAAGTTTATGTAATTTGTACCTCTATAGTATTTGTTGTATTGTTTGTAATTTGTTTGTAAATTTCTTTTTATATAACAACAATTATATATATTGGTAATTATGCCTTTTGACGGTGTTTGGACATTGTGAAATTTGTGCTTTAAGTTTGTGACAAGCACAAAATTATTACTTTTTTTCATTGGAGTAATAATAAAGAAGCTGTCCTACATTCATTAGTCTCACTGTGTTGTGCTTGGAAAACTGCAACATCACCCAAAAAAAAAAAAGAGAGAGAGAGAGAGAGAAATGAATAAATGTATAGGCATCGGTATCGGTATCGGCGTGTACTAGAAAAAAAAGTATCGGTACTCGTACTCAGTCCTTAAAAAATGGTATTGTGCATCCCTAACGGAAACGCTTCTTAATACCATGTGTAAACAGGGCCTGAGGTTTTGCCTACTTTGATGTGGGCTGTGTCTGAAATCACCCCCTATACCTTCATTCACTATTCCCTACCCCTTACATTACTTCATTAATATAGTTCACTTGAGGGAGTGTATGAAAACGAATGAGTGAATTCGGACAGTGCTGGAAGGGCTGCCGCTTTTGCGTATTTTGTGCTTGCTTTTTAATAATCATTTGAATCTTAGCAAACTGGCAGCTCCATAAGTAATGAAAAGATTTATCTTGATCTCTGTCATGTATAGACCTTAATTAAACAATTTAATTATCAATTAAAAAGGAATTTATACCTGTATGATATTATGCTGTACCCACATTGGACCAGAGGTTTGGAAAATGGATGGACGGTTGTTTCAGCTGCGGGCGCCATCTTCTGGTCAGAAGTGGGAATTCATTCTGTGCACGACTCTCACAGTGTATTATGGGTATTCTCTAGCGGTACAGCATCAGTAGTACACTCGTTATTGCGGTGTATTGTGGGATTGAATGAGTGCACTCGATAATGTCCACACATTAATGTCGGCAATGTCTACTTACACAGTTTTCTTTTTTTATGTTTAATACTGTAAAGCTCTTTTTTTTTTTAAAGCAATCTATTGTCTAAAGTGCTAAATAAACATGACTTTACTCAACTGGAGTGCCGAATTGCGGAGCTTCTGCAAACATGCCCACATCGCTATGATCAGATAGCGGACGCGTGACCACCTTCGGTGTGCATTATTTTTCTAATAATTCAACAGCCCATCATCAATTATTCTTTACATATTAACTGGGCCCCAAAGGCCCAAATTAAGTTGTGTCAGAAATACACATTATATAATCAAAAAGTGTTTATTTGTTTTAATAGAAGCATGTCTTTGGTTTGCAGTCCACAGTGATCCATTTTGCAGTCAAGTAGGGGGATAATACGTATTATTTAAGCATTAGTGTACTAAATTTGTCAGCTCTAGTCAAAATATATACAGCATGTGACTGAAGGTCGTTTGAAAGTTGACCAAAGGATGACGTGAGGAGCACTTATTCAGCTGTGTGTGTGTGCTTATAAGAGTGAGAGAGTTTTTCAAATGTCCTCTCCTTATCCTTCCACGCTAAACGCACCAATAATATTTGCTCCAAGTGTTGACAAGCTTTATCTTTGTTCAAGGTTTACACTCAAAGAATTCAAATGAGCCTCTGTTTTGTTGCCAAGGAGTCGCCTAATCAAAGTCACCGAATTGTTGCTGTGACAAATTTAATTAATTTTCTTTTGTTCCCGTTGAGTGACACCATTCCTTTCTTTCCCTCCAGCGAGCTATCGGCAAATTATTCCACCACCTAATGTCCTTATTCATATCAGCACAGCTACCAAGGAAACTTTGTCATTGATATCACACATTCAGAAGAGGGCTGCTGGAGTAACGCAAAAGTATTCTGGCATTCAGAAACCCTCCACTGAGACCAAGAGTAGGAGATCATGAAGGGCGGACCCTCCGAGGTAGATATGGCCATTGTCTTTTTGGAATAACTGATATCTTCTCAATTTCAGACATTTAGACAAAATCTTTTCATATATATTGGCAAAGCTATGCAATATTGCCCCATAATATAGCTGGTATTTCTAAACAATATGACCTTCATTGTTGTTATTGTTAACTAAAACTAAACTATTAAAATAGGTTTCAGTAACTAAAATAATGTTGAAATAAAATTAAATATAAATATTAGAGGAATAATTGAGACAGTCATCTCTATTGCAAAATTGTCCCAATTTGCCTGAATTCACCCTAACCTAAACTTTAAAAAAAAAAACTTAAAGGTGCCATCGAATGGAAAATTGAATTTACCTCGGCTTAGTTGAATAACAAGAGTTCATTACATGGAAATGACATACAGTGAGTCTCAAACACCATTGTTTCCTCCTTCTTGTGTAAATCTCATTTGTTTAAAAGACCTCCGAAGAACAGGCGAATCTCAACATAACACCGACTGTTACGTAACAGTCGGGATCATTAATATGTACGCCCCCAATATTTGCATATGCCAGCTCATGTTCAAGGCATTAGACAAGGGCAGCCAGTATTAACGTCTGGATCTGTGCACAGCTGAATCATCAGACTAGGTAAGCAAGCAAGGACAATAGCGAAAAATGGCAGATGGAGCAATAATAACTGACATGATCCATGATATCATGATATTTTTAGTGATATTTGTAAATTGTCTTTCTAAAGGTTTCGTTAGCATGTTGTTAATGTACTGTTAAATGTGGTTAGTTACCATCGTTTCTTACTGTATTCACGGAGACAAGACTGTCGTTATTTTCATTTTTTAAACACTTGCAGTCTGTATAATTCATAAACACAACTTCATTCTTTATAAATCTCTCCATCAGTGTGTAATGTTAGCTTTAGCCACGGAGCACTATCAAACTCATTCAGAATCAAATGTAAACATCCAAATAAATACTATACTCACATGATCTGATGTATGCATGCAGCATGCATGACGAACACTTTGTAAATATCCATTTTGAGGGTCATATTAGCTGTGTGAACTTTGTTTATGCAATGATAGAATCGCGAGCTCTGGGGGGCGGGGAGCGCGAGCAATTTAAGGGGCTGCAGCCTGAATCGGCGAATTTCTAATGATGCCCCAAAATAGGCAGTTAAAAAAATTAATAAAAAAAAATCTATGGGGTATTTTGAGCTGAAACTTCACAGACACATTCAGGGGACACCTTAGACTTATATTACATCTTGTAAAAAAACGTTCGATGGCACCTTTAAATAAGAAATGTTAAATATGTTTGTTCTTATTTATTTACAGATGTGCCTTCGAACTGTTGTATAAATGCAATATCACACTTGTTGCCGTGCGATATGGCTGTATATCAGCACTCTGTGATTACCTACAGCCGAAACACATCCGTGCTGATATACAGCCTTGTCACATAGCTACTTGTGTGATAAAACTGAAACTATAAGTATAAAAGCTTATTTACAATGTTAATAAATACTATAATAGTATAAATTATACTAAAATAACACGGCTTAATCCGTGTTTTTAGCTGGTCTGCTCACTGATAAATTTTCTTTGAGAACATAAAATTGTGGTTGATTCAGACAGACATGTCAGACATTAGATAAATGCTGCTCATATAGTTCATCGAGGTTATCCAGCTTTTTCAAAATCCACCTTCCATTTTCTTTAGTGATGGACAAACATGCTGCATTCCAATGGCGATTGCGTGAGGGTGAACCTGGTGGTTGGCGTATTTGTTTTTTTCTTCTTTTTTTATGTTTTTGTGCTTTATCACTCTGAGAGGTACGAATTCTAGTCGGTGGATGAAAGAGGGGAAAAGCAAACAATATTTTCTCTAAACTGGTGTGAGGTAGAAGCCAGGCCTGCAAAATAATGACCCCACTGAAATCCTCAGAAATACAAAGCATTCCCTCCACCCAGCCGCTGTGTGATAAATAACATTGTCAGCTTCTCAAAATGGATGTTTGGAGTAAAAACATTGAGGAAATGTACTTCAGTACAGGCGGGTTCAGCTGAAATGGTTCACCCACACACACCATCCATCATTATAGGCCCGGACCACGGAGACACATGTTCAGCTGCGGCCTTTAGGTTCTCTTTTCATTAAGTCCTTCACAGGCATTAAGTGCTGTCCACTCGACTGTCCGTTTCAATCCTCTGTGCACTGATGTTCCCATGAAGTGAAATTAAATCAAATCCTCATTCTCCGACTCTGATGATTTATGAGTGTAAAATGAGATGGACATAATCGAATCTCTATGCATAAGGCCGAGCCGCCATGACTGAGTTATAGCCTGAACCGTGATGACGTCGGGTCAGTTGAGCTGGATTTTGACCGACCTGCACTGCGTTGCATAAATACTTCACTGGCCGGTTATGATTTACGCAAACCGTAGCCGGGTTCAGCTGGATTCAGACTGGAAGCACTGCATCCTTGGAGAGCGTTTCTGTCCTTTAGATATTTGTATCTTTAAAAAGTTAAATGCATTATTTTATTACGGTGGGGTAAATGGATAATATTACACTCTTAAAAATAAAGGTTCCAAAACGGGGTTTTTGCAGCGATGCCGCACTCCTAAAAATAAAGGTACTTTATTGGCATCAATGGTTCTATGAAGAACTTTTACCATCCATGGAAACTTTCCATTGCACAAAAAGACTGCTACAGCAAATACTGCTACATATTTGAATGTTGAACAACAGCTCATTGGCTGCTAATGCAACAGCAACCAATCAGCTGCGCTAAGAGATTACGATGTGATTGCTAGCAGATTGAGTTAAAGGATTAGTCCACTTTCAAATAAAATTTTCCTGATAATTTACTCACCCCCATGTCATCCAAGATGTTCATGTCTTTCTTTTAACAGTCGAAAAGAAACCAAGTGTATATTATATGCTTTATAAACACAAATGATTGCCTTGTACGTGCTTCCGCTTTTCGTATTCTTCAAAAAGCTTACGCTGTATGTCCTACGTCTTCCCATTTCAACTTACGGAACGAACGCAGCGCCAGTTTTGTTTTTTTCGTAAGTAGAATAGGGAAGGCGCAGGACATACAGCGTAAGCTTTTTGAAGAATACAGAAAGCGGAAGTTTATTTCCACAATAAAAGAACTGTTAACTGAAAGGTTATTTGGGAAACCTAAAATGGTTCTTCTATGTCATCATTCCAAAACCCCACTTTTGGAACTTTAATTTTTTAAGAGTGTAGAACAACTACTTTTGGTTCTCGAATACATAAGGTAATGTTTCATATATAATAGAGGTGCTAGTGACTGCAGTCTTTAGCCTCCTTGTTAGTGTGCCCGCATCCCACGCCGGAGACCCAGGAGATCCATTCGAGGCCCGCACAGTGTAGAACCTGAGGGGTTACATTGGTGCCGTGACCCGGATGGGAGTGAAGTTTAGGGGAGTGAGTGTGTAACAGAGGCCAGCTAGTAAGAGCTGTGCAGATAAAACCTCACCCCCCTGGACTCAAGAGGCACACTAGAGACTGGCGCTAGAGGCTGCAGTCTTTAGGCTACTTGTAACCGTGCCTGCCTCCCACGCCAGAGACCCAGGTTCGAGGCCTGCACATACCGGGGTGAGTAGAACCTGAGGGGTATACATAGATGTTAAAGATACACTATGTGCGGGAAATTGCATACATATGTCACTCACCTGTGTTTGTCTCTTATTATCCGTAAATAGAGAAAAGTTGCTCCGGCTACTTTGATGCATGTGGGCGTGGCAGGTTAGTTGTTACAACAAGCCAGTAAGGTTGACATGGAGCATGTTAAATATTGAACCTCTAGGGGAACCACTCGTTTTTTAAAAAATAAATAAATAAAATGAGAATCAACATAGGCTTGGATTCTCGGAGATGGCGAGAACTGAGAGATTTGAAATGTTGTAAAGCGATGCAGAGATGGTGTTTTTATTACTCAACAGGTGAGTAAGGTATTTTGTTTTGAACAGATAAATTGCCAAATGTAGCTCTCTAACAGAGTTCATTATACAGTATTATATATTGTGAAGTGTCATTTTATTATGGGTTGTTGTAATGCTGTACTGGAATTTATTTTCAAGAGAGTACCGTGTTTATTAATGGGAAAAGCAACATTAACGCCTTCAGCTAGTCAGCGTCAGTTTTATATTTTTAGTTTAAACAAAATTTTAAACTGCAACCTATTAATCCAAGAACAAGCTCTCCTGTCCCAAAAAGACAATTAACCCTCGCTTTCTATCAGATGCCTGTCGGTTATCACACCATATTGCTTTGACCTATCCAGTCATTCCGAATCTGCGGCTGAAGGGACACGGAGATAGTTTTTGGACAGTGCCACGGCTCGTCCTCATTGTTGCCATGGTAAGTTTGTTCCGTCTGTTGTCACTATTCATGTTTTTTAAAAGGTTCGAACTGACAAATTCTGTTAAAGGCATTTGTGAAGGGCTCTTCAGACCACACTGCACACGCAAAAAATTGGACCGAATTGAAAATTGAATATGTCACTCACCTGGCCAAGGCTGCTTCTCTGTTTGTCTGACAGGTAAAGTGACCTTTGCTGCAGTCGTGGAATGATCCAGGTAGCGAAAAGCCTTCGGGAGATCTCTCCAGCATACTTATCTGCTATATTACTTTCTAGGCACCTCCAGGGATGGGCCTCCGCTCTGAGAGCTGTCTGGTGAAAGAGGCTTAGAGCTCTATCAGACGTCCGTGTGTGGCCCCACAATGTGCCGCCCTGCTTCGTCACCCCATAAGGAAGATTCTATGAATGCTCTGTAATTGTAGAATTGTAGATTGGTTAAAGAAAAAATGCAAGGAAATAAGGACATCAAATAATGTTTTCTGAAAATGACTAATAGACTTATCACATTTAGCTGTAACAACCATGAACACATGTTGTCCTTTTCACATTTAGCACAAACAAGCAAGCATTATCATTAATAAAAGTGATGAGTAAGAATGGGCAGTTATTTTCAAAACCAAATTTGGCAGTTAATTTACAACATTTGGTTCACCGTACTGAGGAATATTAATGTAGAAGTGTTGATTTTATTTATTTATTTACTTATTGGCAGATTTTGTATATATATGAATGCTGTCAAATTGATTAATCGCATCTAAGATAAAAGTTTATATATATATATATATTGGGTTTGTTCATATATAACCTGACCATGGGTTAAAACAACCCAGCAATTTTTATAGTTTACACACACACATACATATTATATATATATATTCGAGAAAGATAAAGATGAAGCAGTCACCCCTGGTAGCGGTAATGCTAAGAAGAAGAAAAAGAAGAAGATTTTAATACATTTTAATACATAATACATTAATATATGTCAACTCGTTTTATC
>RJVU01075544.1:4854595-4865925 GCA_003731715.1 Anabarilius grahami | reverse complement strand
CATGGGGCACCCAGAGGGTCTTCACTAGGGTCTGCAGGGGGCGATTCAGCCCCAGCTGCTGATGTCACAATTGGGTCCACGGGGCAAGTTGGCCCAGAAGCCAGAACAGGCAACCGGGGGAAAGGACGAGAGCAGATGTGTGAAGCCCTGTGACCAATGTGTCACACTGGGTGACTGTGACACGACCTTGCTCCTGGGCCAGACAGCAGTCGACTCTGCAATACGTAAGTATGAGGGAGACGGAGACTGTCTATGTGTGTGTGTGTGTGTGTTGCTCAATTACAGTTCATGCAGTGCATGATAACATTGGAAACCAGGGAGCGGCTGTTAATTATGTGACTCGTTAATGCCTGTTTGTAATGGCATCATCATAAAGATCATTTTGCCAACGTTTTCCCCCTCCTCACACACAAAACATTCCTCACCTTTACCTCTTCTCACTTTGATCATAATCAAATGTGTCAGATAGTTCATAAACGTCTTGTTTCAGATATACTGGCAGTAATGATCATTGCAGAAATAGATCTTTTGAGTCATTTTTTTTTCAGTCTCACCCCGTTTCCGCGGTAATTAATGTCAGCTAGCTTGAGCGAGCACGCCCTGGTGTTCATCAAATGAGTTTTATGTGGCAGTGATTCATTTAAAGGTCGTCACTAAATTAGCATTAGTCTATCCAAGTCATTACTAAGAATAGCTCACAGCAAACTTGCTGCTCTTTGTTTTTTTCCCTCTGTTTTGTTTGTTTGTTCATGAAAGTCTGTGATGGATGAAGGTTCTAATCACAGGAGGAGATGAGAAAGTACCCAACCTTTCCGCTAGTGCTGTTTTTATATTGCGAAGCAAAAAACAACAAATGTGTATAAGAGCATTTGATGTGTGAAACAAGAGTGTAGATCGTGTATGGAGGGGTGGCATTAAAGATCTAAGATGGTAATACAAAGGTTGAAGGTTCAAACCCCAGAGGAAAAAGTTAATTTGCAAGACACTTAAAATCGTGGCATGAAATGGCATTTGCAACCTATTTTACTTATGTAATCTGATGAAATTCCAGATAAAACAGGACCTTTAATGAGAAAATATGTGGGGTGCGACTAAAAAGTGGGTGTTTTATAACAGAACGGACTTGAATGTGAGTTTTCAGTGAATTTTGGTTGACTTTGACAAGTTCATGGAGTTTAATGAGTTCCGCATGCAACGGTAGGATGTCCTACCTGCCTGTCAACATATGTATTTCCATACCTCACACGTCATCATCACACGTCATCAGCGCTATGCAGAGTTGTAGACAGACAGTCAATGAGTGCCGCAAACAAACAGCAGCCACCTTTACAGTTCCTTCTGAATCAAAACAACAAGCTTATGCTGCGTTCACACCATGTCATAACCGTAATGACGAGATAGCAACCCGTGACGTTCTACCCGGAGCTGTTCACGCCCTCAGACTCGGATTTTTGTGTTTCTATGTCAATGCAATCAACGGCAAAATTAATCTGCAGCAGTCAGGTGCTCTGTAAGTTGTTAAAGTTCATTATTACTGTTTAAGACATGAGGTAATTTAACTCTGTATGCATTCATGTGTTTTGGGAAGGCATGGCTTTGGAGAGCGCTCTGAAGGGAGGGTGGGATCTTATGCTTTCAAAGCTAGCTTGCTAGCCTCTCTGAATTGCCTACCCTACCTTTAATAGCATCTTAATCTATTCCAATGATTTTTTTCCCCAAATATATTGTTTGCTATTTTTGCCATAACCTTGCCATAACCAGAAAAGTTTTTACCATAACTGTTGCTGCAGTGTTTTCATGCCAACATGCATTTGCTGCTCTTGAACACTAAGTGGCGCTATAACCATAGACTTTCACAGATAAACGTTAAACGTCATTAAATTTCTGAGTTAATTATTGGGAATATTTTAGAAAGGCTGCATTACTTGTTGGTTTTCATTGGCTTTTTTAAAATAGGAAAGTCATTTTAGAGGTGGAGCAAGTTATTACATTTTGATAAAAGATTACGAAGACTAACATTTTTCTTCTTTGAAACAACGTGAACCAATGAATAATGCATAACAAATCCAGGAATGTGCATTACGAAAGTAAATATGGTCCATTTTGATTCACATTGACTTTAATTCAAGGTTTCCCTTGGGGGATTGTATTAAAAATGTACTGTAAGTCACTTTAGATAAGAAAATGTCTGCAAAATGAAGAATAATTTTCAAATTTAAACCCTCCAGTTGAGACGGAGACCCTCTTTCAGAATACCAAATCTGCTGTAGTATCCACACTAGTTCATGGACATTTCATAGACATTCAACTGCTTAAATTGACTTTTGAGTGTTTGTTTGAGCATTGGATGTTGAATGACGGGTTATCAGAGAAATGAAATTGGCCATGCCATATTTCAAGCTTACAGAAAATTACAATCTTAACATTCACCCAGACACAGACGAGCCTTCTCCACTCCAAAATAAACAAAGTGCCTCAAGAATGCTCTCTTCCATTTTTAACGTTCTTACCGAACTGTGTTGTGACCCTGGCTCATTCTGTCAATCCCACAATCCCCTCCGGCTCCCTCATTAGTGTCCACCCTCTGCCCCCCTCCACCGGACTGTCGGCAGGAAAGATGGACTGCTTTATGAGAGGGAGTTGATGTGGCCCCAACTACCCTAATTGAACCAGGAAGATGTATCTGTTGTGTTTTCACCATGGCAGGCCTGAAAAGTCAAACAATCAACCTGCCTCCTCAAGGGAGGAAAGATGGAGGGAGGGAATGGAAAAAGCGAGTGAGACGGGGTCTTTGAGTCGTGTCCCTTTCAGCGCCGGAGGACGTCTGTGGGACAGGAAATCAGCTCATCCCTGTTCTTCTGATGAATAAGTATGTCAGGTAAAAATGGATGTTTCAAGTTAAAGTGGACAGAAAATACACTTTAGAATAGCGGATCAGAGGAAAGAGCCCGTAAAATGGACAATCGATCATAGCGTCTGAGCAGAGGTGGTGCTGGGGACTGCGAAATACGCCGTTTACTGACTCCCCTTATTTGCGGTAAAAGCCTGTATGAAAGCACTCCAAATTATCCACATCCAGACAAAATACAATCATCTATTTTCTGACTTCTGAACCTATTTATCAACAAGACATGAATGAAAACACATTCATTTTGGGTGAGATGTAAAAAGTGGGTGCATTTTTTAAAGAAAAGCAAATGTTTGGAGGCATGACCGATATCCAACAACATAAACACAGTAGATAATATTCACTGCACCGTATGTCATATATACTATATATGTCCTATATCCTAAAAGTATGTTTGAGCTCAATTACACTATAAACAGAGTTTACATGATGTGCAATATAATTGACTGTAATTTGCGATCTCATAAAGTGGAGCATGAAAGCCTAAACATTTTTTACAGGGATTCATGATGGAACTTCAAGAGGTTTGTGAGTTGATGAAAATCTAATAATTAATAAAATAAGACACATACTAAAAAATATGAAATATTTTATTTGTTTACTTGCATGTCATGTGATAATTGGCATCAGACAACTGTGAACGAGAATATATTGGCAAATTATTGAAATATTAACATCTCGGCGACTTCAAGTAAATATTTTAGGTCAAAGGGTTTCTGCTGACAAAAAGTTTGGGAATATTTATGCTTAAAGTGACAAAATACATGATAAAAGTACAATAAAATAGTTTAGGACCACAAATTATAACAGAAGTACCTAATATTAAAGTCAGTTTTAATTTATGTTTGTCTAAATATTTCTTCAAGATTTTGTGTTTAGGTTTAATATAGCTATAATGTGCATAGTGTATCCAAATAGGAACTCTAGTGCACTCTTATTATGAAGTGTTTTCAGAGAAAGTGTCTGTGTGAGTTTTCTGAAGTTGTGTGTTATCTAAAGGCAACAGGACTTATTTTGTTTCCTCTTGCTATCCATCCATCTAGGTGTTCCACACTCCAGCCCAGCAGGTGGCAAAAAGTTGGTTTGCCATCAACATTGAATTCCAGAAGAATTTTTAATTTTTTTAAAATAATGTACTAAATAATGTTACATTTTACTCTACATAAGAAGAAATCAGTTCATGCATCTTCTTTTGGTAACAGCCACTGAGGTAAAACAATGCTTTTAATCATAACTGTGACGAGCAGGGCGGGCGAGAGCCGTGAGGGAGCTGCGCGCTGCACCGGTCTCGAATCTCTCACGGAGGAGCTCCGGAAGCATAAAAGGAGGAGCAACGATAGTGAAGGATGAGAGAGGACCAGGCCTGGATTTTATGTTATGTTTTATTATGTTTGTGTGGCCAGCAGATAGGGGTGTAACAATACATCGATATAGATCGATGCATCGATCTAATGTCTAACGATCCGATGCATCGATGCAACGCATAAAAAATCGATACCTGAGGGCTATTTATAGAGGCACCTTTGTTTTAACATCCTCCACATTTTCACACAATATCAGTCTATGCATTATCGCAAATGCGTGCATTCTCGTTTATATTGTCACTGGCCGATCGGGCCGGTGCTGAATCTTCACGAAAGTTTTTAATTTGCTTGTGTTTAAAGCCTTGCAAAAAGCAGTGCGCACACATCTCAAACAGTGTCTGTTAGATCACAACACTGGAGAATAGAGCGCTATGAATCGTTCTTCTCACACACAGTAACTGAAATTAAAACTGTTAAAAGAATATGGTCAATAAACTGCTGCATAGGAGCGCCGCGCGCTGTGACTCTGTGTTGCTCCAAGCGCATCATTCTGCACAGGGGATGCGCATAAGTGCTTTGTGCCCTCTGCTAAATTTGCACAATGAAAGAATATTAATAGCCTTTCTTGTTTTGTCCTACCTGTAATATGTTGTAGCTTCATTAAAAACCTGCGCTATACATTTAAAATAAATGTCTTTTAATTATGTGTGTGTGTGTGCACGTTTTTGTGACATATCAGGACACAAATGTGTATAATGACATGGGTATGACATAGGTATTACAAGGAGAGGGTGACTTATGAGGACATACCCCATGTCCCCACTTTTCAAAAGGCTTATAAATCATACAGAATGAGTTTTTGTGAGAAAGTAAAAGTGTGCAGTTTCCTGTGATGGTTAGGTTTAGGGGTATGGGGTAGTGTAGGGGGATAGAAAATACGGTTTGTACAGTATAAAAACCATTACGCCTATGGAATGTCCCCACAATTCACAAAAACGAACGTGTGTGTGTTTATCAGTTTCTTGACATTGCACATTTTAGCACAGAACTAAAATACTTTCTTGACTGTTGTCATGTCATAAGCTGTCATTAGATTACTCTGTGAATTTTTTATTTGTGGATGTCCCAATTAGGGTTCAGGATGTGAAATTTTGAAATAAATATTTGTTATATATTTTGGTTGCACTTGTGAGTTAATAAAAATGTAACTGGTTCTGTAAAATAGGCGCAAAATATCGAAATATTGATCGAATCGAATCGTATCATAATCATATTGCAGAACTTTTTGAAGTATCGGAAAATATCGTATCGCTGGCTATGAGAATGGATATTGTATCGAATCGTGATGAACTGTCCGATTTACACCCCTACCGGCAGACGTCCGTGAGGGTCTGCTGGCATTTACTTTCGTTTTGTATTTGTTTATTTTATATATTAAAGTTATGTTAACGTTCGCCGGTTCCCGCCTCCTTCTTCCCGTATCTACAAACATTACTACAATAATATTGTTGTGAGAATTTCAAATTTTCTTTCTTTACGTAAAGTAGATAATTCAGAGAAAGCAACAATTTATAAATTTCATATTTAGTCAACTTGTTTTCCACCATTTTAATGTGTTCCTACCTCCCTCACTTGTGTGTGTGTTTTTGTGGTCTTGATGGCTGTTATGTGATGTTTGCACGTGTCTGTGAAGTCCATTAGGCCACCGGGTGTCCTATTTATCATTGTAGGTTTCATAAGTGCCTCTTATGTCTGATATGCACTTTGGATGTGGCCTTTTAATGAGCATGCATTGATTTGGACACAGCAGATGGCTACCCGACTGTGGACAGTCTATGCGACATTACATCACCAAAATGGGGACTCAAAGGAGGACGCTGGAATTAAGGAATCATTTGGGACAGAGCCCATATTAGCATTGGCCAGACATGACATCATAACGACTGGTACGTTCCTATTGGCCTCCACGGCCTTAAATGAAGCGATTTACTGCTTGCTTCTGAACACAACAGATATTTACTGTGTCTTAAGCCAACGTGATCCTTTTCTATCCAGGTCCAGGTTCAGCTACTGTCTCTCACCACCTTCCTTGGTTTTCTACAGGGCTGTAAAATCCAAAAGAGGCATTTAATGTGTCCCATTCGCAGTGAGGAAAATTAAAGCCTGAACTTCAGTAACATTCTTTTTTATCTCTCTCCCTCTCTTTTTGCCTATCTCTTACTCACTTGGCTCATATTTCCCTGGTTTCACAGACAAGTTTTCTCTCAAGATACACACAAGTAATGTTTTTTCTTTCTTTTTTTTTCTAAGGAACATTTATAAAAGCTACTTAAATGTCCCAATTAAACTAAGTCCTAATCCTGGCTTAATCTAAACCCTGTCTGTGAAAACAGGCCATATTGTCTGTTTACAAAAGCTTTCACAGTTTTTTACTCTGAGAAAAGATGTAGTTCAGATAAGTGTATTTTTTTTTTAAATCAAAAAGTATTGATCACATAGAAACGTTAACTAAACAGTTGAGCCATGTTTTGCTCACAGCACTAAAGCATCTGCGTCTTATTCATTAGCCACCAACAGTCCAATTTAACCAGAATCTACGGTATTGGCACTGGTTTGTGGCGTATTTGAACTATGGCTCTTTTTGAAACGTGCTAAAACAATGCAGTGTGTGCAAATAAACAACACTATCAGTAGGCATGATTCATTCTTAGTGAAATCCCCTGAATACACAGACAGAATCATTGTTCTTCGAAGATCCAATAGAACTGCAGTGAAAACACTAACATTTTGTTAGTGGCTTGTAGTGCATTTGACTGTAAATAAGCATTTGGAATTATAAGTAACTTAGCTTGTAACCTAGCTAAGCTACTCATAATTAGCCAAAAGTCCCTTTAAAGGAAAGTCTGTTCACTCGGCGGCCATATTTGCAACGCCTCCAGGCAGCTATTTCAGCATCCAAGACCAAGCCCTGTCTATTTAAATAGGGGGCTTAAATCTCAAAAACTGCTTGCCAAACTCACAATTAAATAACATATTTCGAATCAGCAACAATTTTTGACATGAACTGTCCCATAAAAATTATTTCTCATGCTCAAATAGTGTTAAAAAAGGCTCTTTTATTTAGATGGCAGGACTTTTCTACCATTTTGTGCATTGCAATTTTTCCCATTCATAAGTAATATGAGTGAAGTGACATGTGACCAAGTATGGTGACCCATACTCGGAATTTGTGCTCTGCATTTAACCCATCCAAGTGCACACACACAGCAGTGAACACACACACCGTGAACACACACCCGGAGCAGTGGGCAGCCATTGCTGCGGCGCCCGGGGAGCAGTTGGGGGTACGGTGCCTTGCTCAAGGGTCTCACCTCAGTCGTGGTATTGAAGGTGGGGAGAGCGCTGGACATTCACTCCCCTCACCGACAATCCCTGCCGGACCTGAGACTCGAACCCATGACCTTTGGGTTACAAGTCCGACTCTCTATCCATTAGGCCACGACTGCCCCTAGATATGTGCATCATCTTTGTATATCTAAAGTCGGTCACTCTTTAGATTAGGGTCCAGTTCTTACTATTAACTAACTATTAACTACTTTTTTCCCTGAATAAACTCCCAATTACTGGTTATTAATAGTTAGTAAGGTAGTTTAGGTATTGGGTAGGATTAAGGGGTTATTAAGGCATTAATATGTGCTTTATAAGTACTAATAAACAGCCAATATCCTAATATGCATGCTAATAAGCAACTATAGTTAATAGTGAGAATTGGACCCTAAACAGTGTTACCCTAAAGTCTTTGGTTAATGGCTAAGCTATGGGAAATTGGATTGAATTTTTGATTTTGCCATACCTCTCAGTTGACAGCACAAACACATTAGTGTGAGGAATCATCCTTGAACTTTGTACACGTGCTTGAAGACACTACTTGTTGAATGTTTACACTTACATATTTTCCACAAGAATGACTCTTAAAATTTTCCACATGCCCAAATCTTCACATATGTTCATTACTGAATGTCACTGCAAAATAGCCGTAGATGATTGACAAATTGTGTTCACCTCGCCCATCAATGATGGATGAAATTAAGTGATTACATATGTCTTAAATGCAGCTGAGCCTCTTGGGATATTTGCAGGGAGGAGGAGAAGAGAGTACTATTCCCAAGCTTTTTTGTCTTTTTTTAATCCATTACAAATCCATTGCACTGTCAACTTGATTTATGTGGCGCCAGGCCTGTGTCTCTTTCAATGTCACGCACATAAAAAATAAAGACGACGTCCTTATCATATACGATGATATCTGCTCTTCCATTCAGGCTCCTTAAAGTTTGAACAGGGAAGAAAAACTCGCCTTTAGTTCCAGCGCCGGATACACTCATGCATGGGTAGTTTGGGTGACTTCTTGTTGTAATAAAAACTTCAAAGCTTTTAGGGTCACAGGGTCCAAAAATAACACCAGCTGCAGGTACAAATTGGCTTTGGTGAGTAAATAAAATGTTAGTGGCTGGAGTTGCAGGATAATTCAGGGTCTAAATCAAGGAGGTCTTTAATACCTGGAGAATTTGAAATGTTAGCATTCCCATTCATCTCAATGGCAGTTGTTTGGCTGGCATTCATTTGGAATGATTTGTGGGTTTTATATGTTAGCTGCAAAATACTTTGAATGGCTGTCAATGGAGAAATACGCTTTTTGGACTCAGATGCTGTGGCCAAACCTGACCTTAACCCTTAGTTTTAGTTTTTCTTGCGTGATTCAAATCAATTGAATCAGCGACTTTAACAACTCATGTAACTTTGAACAGGTATCACTTGTTTATGCGAGGAGTACTCCAGTCAAATACTTAAGAGTCTGTGACTGGATCATTATTGCTGTGAATATTATGTTTCTAGCATGTTATATGTTTGGGAACAATTCTTTTAACTAGTGTTTTAGTACTCGAGACCGGTCTTAAGACCATTTTTTGACCGCATTTGGTCTTGGTCTTGTCTTGGTCTCAGACTAAGGGTGCGTTCACACTTGTAGTTCAGTTCGTTTTTCAATTGATTGATAACAGCTCTATACAGTATAGTGTTAATTAAAAATAAGACATTTCTCAAGCAGTAAATGTGGATCTTTCAGATGAATTTGAGGAGTGCTAGTCTGGTCTTGGTCTTGACTCGGTCTCGACTTGCCCTGGCCTTGGTCTTGTCTTGGTCTCAACCCCCCCCAAAGACTTGGTCTTGTCTTGGTCTTGACACACACTGGTCTTGGACTTGGTCTCAGTTTAGGTGGTCTTGGCTACAACACTACTTTTACCCTAATTGATGGAGTGTGTAGCTTTTCATTTCTTAAGCAGCCATGTAGCAAGACATATCATGGTCATATTCCAGGATGACAAAGCCAAGATTCATCAGGCTCAGAGTGTGAAATAATGGTTGGGAGGGAGCATGAAGAATCATTTTCACACATGAATTGGCACATCTGAGTCCAGACCTTAATTTCATTTAAAATCTTTGGGATGTGCTGGAGTAGACTTTACAGAGTGCTCACCTCTTGCATTGTCAATACAAAATCTTGACCAAAAATTGATTTTGAAATAAATGTTGTGATGTTAGTTCTACCAGAAAGACTCGGGAGGCAAGATAACGTAACAACGATATTTGTTAACAATCAGCAAGCAAAATATTGTAAGATAAAGTTCTTTGGCGTAGGCCCCGTCCGTAGCTTACATCCTAAAGGGTTGCGGACTCTGCATTTCCTGCCTGAAGATGAAGGCAGGGGCGCAGCCGACCCCCTGGAAGGTATGGACATGGACCATCCTAGTGGTGGTGGGGAGGATGGAGGTGAAGGTTGGTGTCAACATCTGTGGACTCAGACATGTGTCAGCGATCTTTTATACTCCAAGTGTAAGATAATGATTGGGTAGATCTAAACTAATAGGTTACGTAACATTAAGTCTTCCTAGCAGAACTTTCATTTCCATCAAGAGGTGCATCAAATTTTGGTCAGTAAGTTTTTTTTTTCTTCTACTTATTATTTTAATGAAGTAATGCTCTCAATTCACCTAATGTTGGCAGGTGTTGTTAAAAAGTTCATTTTGGATTCAGATATTGCAGCTTAATTGATTGATGATAAAGTGCTATAATGAAGACTTTACTATGCCAGAATGTGAATAGCTACTGGTTTGACCTCTATATTCAGGGAAGAGAGAATGTTGTTGCTGATTGTTTGATATCAGCATATCAAATGAAGTGCTGATGAGCATGTCATTTACAGAAGGGCCTTTATAGGTAACCTTGTCCCTCCAACTGTCAGGGGAATTCTGTGAACAAAAACAGTCCTGCAGGCCTTTTCTTGCAAATCTCCATCTCTGGGTCTCTGTCCTTGAGGTCTGTCATGGTGCCATCTTTATTTTTCCAATATATATATTTTTTGTGTTTTTCTCTCTGTTGTTTGTCAACATTGTTTTGTATTCGTTTTGGTGCATGGTTGTAGGGCACCCCACTTGACAGTCGTCTCAACAGGAAGAACCGGGGTAGGTTCATACAAGGTGAGATTTTAGGTCACTTGTCACTTAAGCTGATAGAAGATAGAGAGAGAGAGACAGCTTGTGTTACGAAGTCTAGTGTTACGAAGCTGTTTGACTACAGGCTCGGAGGGCAAGTTGTGTTAAATGACAGCTACTGTCCTTCTCCCCTTCTTGTGCTGCATGCTGTTAGGCTGAACTCTGATGGACAGACTGGAGCAAACTGCTTCCTATTCAGCTCAGGCTGTTGTCATTTCGAACAAGATTGTTTACTATAAATTCAATTCAATTCAATTCACATTTATTTGTATAGTGCTTTTCACGATACATATCATTTCAAAGCAGCTTTACAGAGAATGCATGTCAACATTACAATTTAAAGAATGCAGTTAGCAAATAATGTAATAATTTACAATTTACAATCACTGTTAGCAGTTTAACTGAACGTAGAAGCAATGAGCTCCTGGAAAAATGAATTACATTAACAATAATCAAGATTATTAACCATAATATAAATGGTTTGGTGTCGACTTTGTTTATTTGATTTCAGTGTGTTTGGAATAGGACTGGCAATTTATTTTAAATCAAGTTAATTACATGATATTCCAA
>RJVU01075544.1:4782841-4854492 GCA_003731715.1 Anabarilius grahami | reverse complement strand
GGATTAGGGCTGGAATTTTATTTTAACTTTTTATCACGTTAATTTCATCATATGCCAAATACTTATTTACTACAGTCTTTTTTATTTTATTTTATTCAATTGCTCATAGTGGGAATATAATTGTTGGTTTGGAAGCAAGGTAAGGAAGCAAGATGAATATTTTCTTTTATGATTTCACTAAATTGACAAAATTGTCAGTCCTAGTTTGGATATAACTGAGAGAAGTCTGCTAGCTTTGTTTATCTCAATTCCCTCATGTACTTCCATTTCTACAAAAGATCCCATAGCTCTAACTCATGCCGGTGAATAATAACACATATGGCTGATGACTTGCTGTGAATGACACCATAACGGATGTCTATTTTTGATTAATGGCGGTGTGTTGGATGAAGCTCAACATGGTGTCATGTATTTCACTACAGTGTTGTTTGCTCTAGACCCACAGTCACTGGCCCACAACACTGAGGCATTCGCCAGATTTGAGGACTTGGCCCAGAAACTTAAACTACACATTTTTAGTGGACATACTGCTGCTCAGCACTTCCTTACTGGCCACCATTTAGAAAGGCGTGAAGTTCATTGGCACACCTCTCTTTCTCTCTCTCTCTTTCTGTTATTTTCCTAAGGCCTAGTACTAATTAAGTTGTCACAGAGTGAGAGAGAGACAAAGAACTCAATGAGTACACTCAGGACTATAGTAGAAATAATAATAATAAATGCAATCATTATAATAATAACAACATCAAGAACGATACATTGACCTGTAGCTCTTCCAGCTTGTGTGGGTCGATGATGGCTGCACTACAGAAGCTGTGTGAGTGTGTGCATGTGTGTATGTGATCATCATTGAGGCTAATGATGTCCCTGGGTCCCTTCTGAGGCTGGTGGGGACTTACACAACACTTCACAATCATGTTTGATTAGCATATCTCTCATTCTTACACACATACTGTAAACTCTGACTCTGTATCAAGCTTTGATATCTATCTATCTATCTATCTATCTATCTATCTATCTATCTATCTATCTATCTATCTATCTATCTATCTATCTATCTAATCTAGCATTCTATCTAGCGTTCTATCTATCTGTCTATATGTCTATCAGTCTGTTCATCAATCTGCCTTTCTTTCTGTCTGTCTGTCCATCTGTCTGTCTTTCTGTCCATCCGTCTGCCTTTCTGTCTGTCCATCCATCTGTCTGTCTGTCCGTCTGCCTTTCTGTCTGTCCATCAATCCATCTGCCTTTCTGTCTGCCTGTCTGTCCATCCGTCTGCCTTTGTCTGTCTGTCTGACCATCCGTCTGTCTGTCTGTCTTTCTGTCTGTCCGTCCGCCTGACTGTATGACTGTCTGTCCATCCATCTGCCTTTGTCTGTCTGTCTGTCCATCCGTCTGCCTTTCTGTCTGCCTGTTTGACTGTCTGTCCATCCGTCTGTGTGTGTGTCTGTCCGTCCATCTGCCTCTGTTTGTCTGTCTGTCCATCCGTCTGCCTTTCTGTTTGTCTGTCCATCCATCCATCTGCCTTTTTGTCTGTCTGTCTGTCCATCCACCTGCTTTTTTGTCTGTCTGCCTGTCTATCTGTCTGTTATCTGTCTTTTTTCAATATGCCTTTTGTTATCTGTTCATCCACTGCCTTTCTGTCTGCCTGTTTGACTGTTTGTCCATACGTCTGAGTGTCTGTCCATCTGTCTGCCTTTGTCTGTCTGTCTGTTCATTCGTCTGCTTTTGTCTGTCTGTCCGTCCATCTACTTTTCTGTTTGACTGTCTGTCCATCCTTCTGTGTGTTTGTCCATCCATCTGCCTATGTCTGTCTGTTTGTCCCTCCGTCTGCATTTCTGTCATTTTGTCTGTCCATCCATCTGCCTTTTTGTCTGCCTGTCTGTCCATCCACCTGCCTTTCTTCCTGTCCATCCGTCTGCCTTTTTGTCTGTCTGTCTGCCTGTTATGTCTTTTTTTACTATATACACCTGTCTATCTCTCTTGGTTCTATCTGTTTATCTATATGCTGATGTTTTGCCCATGTTTTGATGTATATTTGTGACATAAACTGCTTCTCAGAATAATAAAGTAATATCAGGCACCACGTAAACTGACTCTGTTCTGTTTAGTGACCTGTATATGACATGACCTCTGCTGCACCAATCCGTAAGTGCTTGTGATGGATTCCAGTCATAAATCTGTGTCTACATATTCTGCTGAAATATGAGGCCTGACACAAGAGTACAGACTTTACGTTTTTAGGTACTGTATTAGGACACACATGAGCACAAAGTGAAGGAAGTTGACAGTTAAACTGAAAGGAAAGTGCAGAATCAATCTGATTTTGATATTGAAATTTATATGTTCTCGGGTCAAGAAAATGACATCTTTGCGTCTCGTGCTCACCTCGCATAAACTAAGCACATCTCTTTGACAGTTTGCCAACAAACACCGGTGTGACCTGACATTGACGGAGAGGCCAGTTGGAAACGGTGTAATTTCTAAGGGCTATTTTGAGCTTGAGACAGATGCCTCATTTACGTAAATCAATAGAACAGATCTCGGGGGCAGAGTGGGCCGGACTAACACTAGGGAGGCCCATGTGACTCTCACTAGAGGCCTGCTATATATATCACAGCCTCTCACTGGGTGTCATATTGCCACGGTTACCGACATACCCAACGCGCCAGCACCTGACTCGAGGTGGTGAGGGGACTCGCTGAGATGGATAATGAGATGAGTCAGCCATGACATGGCAGAGCAACGGAAAGGAAAGTGTAGGACAAAAAAGGGTGGAGATAGAGGTATGGAAAGGTAAAAGAGCAAGATGCAGTGATTAGAGGACGCTACGTCACCAGATTCCTGATTTGTTGAGTCATGGTTCAAGTACATTGTCTCTCTAATAAAGCCATGATTCACAACAAAATTAATTACCTAAAGATCAATTTCTAATTCATTAGTGTGATTAAAAGTGTTATTATGAATAGCACTTCATGATTCATATCAAGATTTCTAGACAGAGGAGGCCAGGGTAAGATGAGGCATTTTTTTTTAACACTTTTTAATTTTTTAAATGTATGTTGTCTGTTTTAAGATGATACCGATGAATGAGATAATATATGCTTATGGTGTTTTTATTTTCTCTATTTAAACAGCCTCTGCAAGCTCATGAGAGACATGGCAATGTCCAGTTCCTCAAATCTTTTCAATTAATCAGTTGATCCAGTTCACAAATCTGGTCTGAATGTTTCATTCATGATTTCATCTGGATTGCGTTTTCCAAACAACGATGTAACTCGCTGCTGAACTACCATAGTAAGATGCATCATTGATCAAATTAACTAGCTAGTCATGACCGTTTCCCGAAACCGTATTGTCTCAAACCTGTCGTTCAACCACGTTGGTCACGCAGGTGGTGAGTAATAACTTCTTTAAATGAATGCGTTTGAGATCGAATTAATGCTAGAATTTCTGCTATAAATTACGGACATGGCATTAGAGGACTAATTCTCATTTTCCTCAGTTATTTTGCTTTATTTACAGATTAAATCAAATGCTTGTTCTTACGTACTAGAGCAAGTACGCACATGCGCACTCTCCAAAAACGGTGCTTTCAATCTCTTGACAAACTAAAATATACAAATGACATTTGTATATTCGAAATAAAAGATATACATTGTACTTAAAGCTGCAGTCTGCGATTTTTCCTCTTTGTCACCATCTCTGTTTGAAACCTGTAATTGCAGTCATATGCGGAACAGATATCTGTACGTGCGTTGTGCCTCGGCACAGCTCATCAGCGCGGATGAATCTAATGTTTGCTGTCAGTCACCGCACCGGTGTGGATACTGTACTTCAGAATCACAGATTCTACGTCTTGAAAGTATGACCAATATAAGAATTTTCACTGGAAAATATCATCTGAAAAAGTAAGTTACATTTCTGCCACTTTTGTTCTGACCAACTGAGGAAAAAAAGCATTAGGCCTACAATAAATTGCGCTGCTAAAGATGATTAAATCTAACGATCGCTTAGCTCGGATCACGTCAAACCGTGCAAATTATTATTACTGTTATATTGTTCTCAAATTGTTAATGTTAACAACATCAGCATTAAGTGACTGTGTATTTAGTGTGTATTAGCGTTACCTGTAGTTCCCTTTCAAGGGAACTCAACGCTGCGTAATCGCTGTGGGAACGCCCCTGCGTGATGTCGTCATGAAGCACGTATGAAATCTGTCCAATCAGGAGACGGAACGTCATAGGCGGGTGACGTCACCGACCAGGAACTATAAAACCCGCCCGAAAACACTGTCATTCAGCTTCTGTGTCTTCAGCAAGCGCTACGTGTGATTTGTCCTGTCTATTTATTGTTGTCTGTTCTATCTATTGTGATTATGGCGAGCGAACAACATTTCAGGAAGTNAAGCATTAGGCCTACAATAAATTGCGCTGCTAAAGATGATTAAATCTAACGATCGCTTAGCTCGGATCACGTCAAACCGTGCAAATTATTATTACTGTTATATTGTTCTCAAATTGTTAATGTTAACAACATCAGCATTAAGTGACTGTGTATTTAGTGTGTATTAGCGTTACCTGTAGATTTCAATTTCTGTAGCCACTCCACAGTCCAAAGTCTTTTGCTTTTTGACTATGGGTGAATCTCCAGTCATGTGGACCTTTCTGGATTACAATCTGCCATCAAAATGATAAGTTTAATTATTTCAGCTGCTGTAAGAAAAGGCTATAAATGTGCCGCTACCAGCAGCGTCCTCACGTGATAAAACCGACTAGCCTGGACGGGACTCCTTCCTTTCTGTTTACGGACGTGACGTAATGACGCACAGACGAACTGCTGCATGCTCGAATTTCCCGCGGATATCCACCATGTCGCTCTTATTATAAAACATTATTACAAGCTTACCATTGTGAATCGAGACAAGATAATTAGATAGTTTTGAACACTGGCTGGTTATGTACTTGCTCAAAAATTGATTTTGGATAATTTTTAACCAAAAAAAGTTACGGACTGCAGCTTTAATGTCAGCTTGCTTATTTTGCTCAAGATAACAATTTATTAAGTCCCCATGTCATAAAAACAAGAAACTATGCTTCTAACTACAGCTGGAGAGCTGTCGTTCCCACCACACAAGTTTGTGATGCAGTTTGCGAATGTTCGTTTAAACTATGGTTTCGGGAAACACTAAATCGTTGAACTATGTAAGTAACGACGGAACTTGCGATGTTAGTTGGCTAACAATGCTTTTGGGAAACGCACCCGATTGTTGTGTTCTGCACACAGACTCCGGTGGCAGCAGTTTAACAGCCCACTGAAGTGGAGAATTATCAGTGAACAAAGGCTTAAATTTCATTTGTTCCTCACACAAAGCCATCATATGGCTTTAGGATACTTGGAATGCAGCGCATATGGACTACTTTCATGGTGCTTTTTGTCCTTTTTGATGCTTGAAAGCTTCAGTCTCAATCCAATGTAGTACAATATGCTTCACACAACATATAAGCCTAGCTTTCATGCTTTTTATAGCCATCGCACAGTGCCGGTCCAGCCTCATTTGTCACCCTAGGCTTTGCCTATGTCACCTTCTGTGTTAGACTTGCCCTGCTGTTACATTATAACATGTGAGGGCACCAACTAAAATGTATAATATAAAATGTATAATGTATATTTACTGCTTATTAATAGTTAGTAAGGTAGTTGTTAAGTTTAGGTATTGGGTAGGATTAAAAATGTATAATAAGTTCATGTAGAATAAGGCATTAATATGCGCTTAACTAGTTAAAAGACCCTAAAATAAAGTGTTACCGTATTATTTATATACTATTATAGTTTTACTAAAATGTTGAATTATTTTTAAGTTTAAAAAATATATATGTTTTACTATTTAGGTTTAGTTCAGTTTTAGTTAATTTTAGTTATTTATTTATTTCCAGTTAAACGCCTATTACCATATCTGAATTTCAGCTTCAGAGGCTTGATACACAGTGATGCGAATGGTGGCGTCGAAATGTTAGAATTTTTACTAATTTAAACATATTTCAGTTAGTAAAAATTCTAACATTTCGACGCCACCATTCGCATCACTGTGTATCTAGCCTCTGAAGCTGAAATTCAGATATGGTAATAGGCGTTTCATTTCCGACACACACTGTAAACGGTAGACCAATCACAACAGACTGGACTGTCTGACCAATCAGAGCAGAGTAGGCTCACGAAAAGGAGGGATTTAGAGAGACTCAATCTTCAAACAAACCGTTTTCAGACTCTTCGAGAAATGAGGTGATGTGTATATTATGAAAAAATCAAAGTGTTGTTTAACCTTGGATGCATGTAAACCTACTGTAGGAGACCTCCAAAACAAAATTAGGAAGCTTTAAAATAGCATAAAAGGGGCACTTTAAAAGATCATATTTTCCATGTGCTCCGCTTCAACAGAGATACTGTAGAATGAAATGATTGCTTCTTCCTGAAAATGTAGTCACATGCTTTCTTTCATGGGTGGCTCATCTTACCCAGAGACATGTTAAAATTGAGACGGTGGCAAAGTGAGCAGATTGTTTTTTCACACTTTTACGATGTGATCGCTTAGCATCTTGCCCCATAATTATCCATGAAGCAATATATTGTGAAAAATACTATTGACGGGTAATAGAATTAGCAGCTCTCTCACATGGTCTCTTGCTTAGTTCGCTTATGCGAAACAGATCGCCTCCTATAGGGCTAATAGAGCCGTTAGCACCATTAGCACCTTAGCACGGTGCCTGACTACCCCGCATAGTAATATTTGATGAGATGCTTATATTAGTAAAGGACTACGATCATTATCCACAGAATCACTTTACACCGAGCACATATCTGAAGTGACATCTCTTCATTTTTCCACGAACCTCGCCGGCCTTTCCCCGCGGTGCGCCGTTTTAGTGGCTTTACTCCATCAACCCCTAAAGCTAGTTTGGAGAGATGTGTGTGTCAGTGCTTGACTGTTGCGTTATTACTTAACAGCTGCAAAGTCAAGCAGGGATTCTGTCTCGGCTCTCACGCTAGAGGATGCCTGCATGGAGACATGCCCTTCACAATTAGTCTCTCATGACTTTTTGCTTTTATGAATTTCTTATGTTTTCTTAAACAATGAAAGGAGAGGACTTGGACAAAACACTTCTGAAGCGAGAACTACTTCGTTGCAGTAATCAGTCCCTGTAGTCCTGGATCAAAGACACATCCGGTCGGCTCCCCTCACATGCCAAAGCCGGACTCGCCGAGGTCAGGGAGGTCGCATTATTCTGACATCTACAACTTCCACCTCATAACAAACACGCAAAGCATGAAGTCGCGGTCAGTTGCCTTTAGCTCTTGTTCGTGTAGCGCAGCAGTTCGGTGAGACCTGCGGGAGAAGGACGTCATTAATCTTCATTCTACACCTTTCAGTTCATATTAAGCAAAATAATACCAATGGGACTGTTTGAAAGAATGCCTGAATTATTGCTATGAAGCATCTGTCCCCGTGGCATTAACTAATATAGACTGCACATTACTCGCTTTAAAAGTCATTTTTAACACCGCGGCTAATGAATGTTAGCCTGAGCGCTGAGGTAAACATTAAATGTGACAAATGGAGAATGTGAAAATGGAAAGAACAACAACAAATGAATGATGATGTAATCATAGCTATAAGCATACACACAGTGCCTCAAAGTTCAAGCAACTTTTATTTATTTATTACTCGTATAGCTATGGACACTTTAGGACCTGTAGACTTAAAGGGTTAGTTCACCCAAAAATGAAAATTATCCCACGATTTACTCACCCTCAAGCCATCCTAGGATTTTCTTAGTTTAAGAAATTTTGGGTTGGGGTAAAGGGTAAAATGTGTTTGAAAAGTAGCAAAAATAGTTTTTAAAATAATAAAAATGTGACTTTAATATGACAAAAAGATAAAAAGTGACCCTTTATAGTTTTTTATGAATACTCTGTGTACCAGTTTGCATATTCTCCTTTGTTCTGTTATTACAGTCATCATTGCGTTTTAAGGATTATTAGTTTCACAGCCTTTAAATTTCGCACGTCACAATTTTGGTAAAGATGAAGCAATACGTGAGGCTATTTCTGTTTGCATGCACAGCATGCAACAGTGTCAACATGCATAAATAAGTCTGCTGTCCCAGTATACCTGCCTAAAACATATTCGACAAAATTGTTAAGCAGTTTTCCTCAGAAACACAATCTTTTCATAATCGTTTCATAAATCCTTCATGGCACCTCACACAGAGACTCCGATCAGGCGGGTGAACGAGACGACTGCTGTACGGCGTTAGTCATGGTTATGAAATTTGTTCTCTGGCAGTGAAAACTGGTTACACCAAAGCAGAGAGTTTCTCAAGGCAGTGGGGCAGAAACATAATTTAAAAGTCAATTTGTCTGTTTATATTTCCTTTCCTACGGTTGTTCGTCTCCATTATTTAGGAGGAGCCGGGAAATAACGGCAGTGCGAGTGTGGCTAATCCACGTCAGAATTTATTAAGGCCTGTCTGTTTCAGCTCACTCAAGGCTAGTGTGACACAGACTGGGTCTTTAGTGTAGACACTCGCTTCAGCTCGGAACACTTTCCCAAAAATTGGTTTCAGAAACTCACGCAAACAGGTTGGGCATCATTAACTTCCCTTGTTATCATTGTGCTTCTCCTCTAGCTTTTATGTTTGCTCATGTGTTCATGTCATATGTGCTTTAAAGGAACATTTCACCTAAATATTAGGGGTGGGTGATATGACCATAATCTTATATCACGATATGGGTAATTTATTTCACGATTACGATATATATCACGATATAGGTATTTTTGCTTTAAATGAGGTTTTATGATATCAAAATTGTTGATAGGCATGAAATTTCATATTTTTTGTCACCATTTTTTTTTTTAAACAAAAAACAAAACAATAGACCTACCTGAAAAACATCAAGCTCTAGAAATAAGAAATACTAAGCTACATAAATTATAAAGTAATCAAATGTATATAAAAAAAATGCTGCATAGTCTATACTATGTAAATTAATTACATTATTGTTTGATTAACATTAATGACAGACGACAACAGGTATATTTGGATGCTGTCACTTTAAGACCAACAGCACAGATCCAATATACTAGTGTTTTTTGTTTGTGTTTTTTTTTAACTGTTTACATTCACTTAAGACATAAATGCCTGTGTTTACTTGCAAGACAGTCATTCATTGACACATAAGTATGTGTATTTAACGTTAAATCCCAATTAGACGGCAAAAAGAACTCAGTTCAAGACTCAGGCGCTCTATGAGCAGCATCTTCTCTCAGACAGTGCTCAGAAAACATCTCTCAGACAGCGCATGCATATAGATAAATGAGATGTCTTTTGCTGCTTACTGCGCGTCAGCGGTTTAAAATCACTTGTTTTTAAACAGCATTGTGGAGTGAACAGAGCTAAATGTAAAGGAATATTTTTAGGAATAAAAAGCTATTTTCCCCCATTGCCATTACAAAGAATGATGAATAGAGCTTTCAATCTTCAAGAAGAACACAAATGTACCATAAAAGTAGTCTTAAGGCTTGAATAACTATTACATTTTAGGCTGTTCCTTACACAAAGCTATTGTAACTTACTTTTTCTACTGGTGCGATTCGTCAATTGTTTCTCCGAAAACATAACAATGAATAGGTTTGGAGTGACATGAGGGTAAATAAAGACATGTGACCCGTGCTGGCAAAAGGAGTCGGAAGGCGGCTAATTTCGAGCTACAGGCAAAAAACAAAAAAAGACAGAGAGAGAGAAATGTACATTTTGGTCAAATTTGAGAGTTTCACAAAAATGAGGTCATTAAGCCCGCATCCAGCGATCGCTCCAAATAGCAATTCAACATCTAAAAGTATCTTCATTGGTTCGTTTTCTGAGAGGAATACCTTTCCTTTGTCCATGAAAAATGCTGTTTTTCTCTGCTCGCTTCTGGGTGACTCGCACTTCCTCTCAGCAAATTTGTAAAGTCGTTGTAATTCCAACTTTGTGAATATTCATAGCAAATTCTCGATGGCATGAGTCTGAACCAATGAAATATGATTTTCAAACTGACAGATCTGAAGCGTGCACACAAAGATGCCTATGACAGCACGTGATCTCGATATACACATATACACAGAATTACAGTATATCAAAATATCCGTCTTGGCTAGTATTCACGCAAACTATCTGTCTTCAATGAACGTTTGGTTAACTGTTGGGGAAAAACATCTGCCAAATTAGGTGGTATTACCAGGGATTTTAAGATATGGTTGCTAGGTGATTTTGTTTTGGAACCTTCAGAAAACTTTAACTCGATTTTTCTCAAAATTGACTTTGCTGACTCTATCGACTTCAGACAGGTGTAGCTCAGTCATTTTTTTTTTTTTGAAGGTTTTTAAATAAAGAATGTGAAAATAACATTATCATTTGCTCATTTTGAATCCTTTTGCCAGCACGGGTCACACATTTTAATTGTGGGTGAACTATCCCTATAATAAGGAGTTTGTGTTTTAGTTTTAGTGATTGAATGTGAGAGAAAACAGGCAAGCGTGAGATTGAGGCAAACAATGAATCAGCCAATAAAGCACAAGTCTCAAGACCAGCACAGTTTGAATGGGCATTTTTGTGAAGTGCATCCGCTACCATGAGCACTTGGCCGGGTCCGTCTGGGCCTTGATGTAAATGTCAACATAATTACTGCAGAAGCCGAAACAATGACCTGTGCAGAGAGAGAGAGCAACGGTCTCGAGGAAGCGCGCCATTTACCGCCTCCTTCTGTTTCTTTGATGTCTCCTCTTATCTCTCATCCTCTTGAGTTCATGTTAGCTGACCAAAGAAAGAGACATATATCTTTTTAGACAGCTAGTCAGCCAAAAACTGTGCATTTTGCCTGCAAGGGCTTTCTATATCTGCTTTTAAAATAAGATATGATGTGGATTGTTTCTGTTAGGTGGTACTTTACATGCTTGTGCTGTTATATAGAGAAGTTTTTCTATAAAAGTGTATGGCAGGCTTTGAGAAATATGCTGCGGTCAGTCTCAGGCAGTGTATTGATTACTGACTTGATTACTTACATAATGGTGAAAAAATTAACAGGATGGAAAACAAAGAGCTAAAGTTAGCCAATGACCATTAGCTTTCATTAGAGTGTCAGCTTTTTTAATAATCTTTTAAATTTTCATGATTTTATGAATTTCTGTAATTTTATCAGACAGCATGGAAAATGTTAGAGTGAGACAAATCAGGTGAAACAACAAAACATCACAGAATTAATACAAGCTGTTTTGTGCTGATGTTTTCTCATTATATATGATGTAACTTCCTGGAGGATGATATCATTATAGACCTACGCTACTATATAATATGCTCAAAACAGTACGGCAACAGAGCAGTATGTCCGAATTCATACTACCCACATTCATACTATATAGAACATACTTTTATTTAATGGTCGCAAGGTAAGTTAAATTCAAATGTAGTACCTACTCATACAGTATGTGATTTCAGGCGCACTGCTAGTGTCACATAGCCAGACCTTCAGACTGACAACAGAAGGTCTGAACTTCATTGCAGCTTTCATTGGCCCATGACTGCCTAAGAGGATGTCTGACCGACATAGAAAGCAGCCAATCGCAGTCTGTTTTGTTCAACATCATGTTTAGGGGCGTGAAAATGTAAAGTCGATGTCCCCACAATAACAAACCGTTATACGTTCAAGAGCATTGTGCAAGTTTACCGCAACAATGGTGCTATGAACTTCACATGCTTTCGAAAATCCAGCATTTAGCTGATCCTGATAAGCACTCATTGTCACAGTTGTAAACATGACAGATTTATTTTTCCATGAGGGGGTTTGGCATTACAATGGCTTTGTTTCCATGGTGGACCGTTAAAGAACGCAATACACACACCTCCCGGAAATCCTGGAGAATTCAACCTATCAGATGATGACTTAAATTCCTGAAGTGTTTCCCATTTTGTGTGTCATATGCTTCAGATGTTCAGCCACAAGGTCCGTGGGTGTGACGTCTAAGGCTGTGACCATTATACACCTGGCTTTTGTTTCTGAATGGGATCCAGAGATCTCCAAGTTTACTGAGGAATTGAGATTTTTACTAAATTTTTACCATTTTAATGTTCTATTCTGCTTTGTAATGACAAAATATAATGATTTTATTTATTTTACAGTAAGAACTTTGCATGTAAACCTCACTCTCCTGATCTCAAGAGTTGCTCTAGCGACTTATGCTAGAGACTGCGGTCTTTAGCCTCCTTGTTAGAGCACCTGACTTCCATGCGGACGGACTCGAATTTCACAATATTACTATTTTTACTGTAATTTTTATCAAATAAATTAAGCTAAGGTGAGACTTCTTTTACAAACATTAAAAAATCTTACAGACCACAAACTTTTGAATGATAGTGTATATTTTATGAAGGGAGTCTTTAACAAGGCTCTTTGGCATCAACAAGTTTAAAAATCCCTCAGTTAAAAGTACACTAACTAATACTAACAGGATGGAAAGTGATATTTTTTGAAAATGGAAAGTTAATTGATTCCCAATTAAAACAGTATATCCAAAGAAACATATTTTGTGTGAAATAATTAGATTAGAGTAAGGATCAAATGAAAAACCATCTGGAAAATATACATATAATAAATTGCCGGTTTCATGGCAACAGCTTCATGTTAGAAGTGACAAAAACGACGACATTGGCTGAAACCAAAGCAGTGAATGGATTTGTTACATTCCTAACTAACATGACTTCTTTCCTTTTAAAAATTTTGAGTTTAATATTTTATCTGATATACTAATATCTACATAATTTGGAATGACTGTGTATTGTAGGAATGACCCATGTGGATATGTGATGTACATTCTTATAGACAGCTTATTGTCAAAGAAGTTTTTCCCCTGCTGTCATTTACATTTTCGCCTTTAGTTTGCTTCATCCAGTGTTTGTACCAAAGTCAGAATGGCCTGAGAAAACATGGGCGCGCATCAGAGAGAAGCCCTGGACCCGGTCAGAGGTATTAGTGACGCATTTGATCATGCATCGGACTCTCTCCTCGGGCTGTTCTGGCCTGTCTGACGGCAGCTTGGCAGGAGCCGCTCTTGGATGCTAGCTGCTTGCCTTCCCCTCTCCAGCACTGAAAGTAAGGCCTAGTGCAAAATCTGGCCAAAAATCACTCGCTTACACACATAAAGGAATCTTGCCATTTTATGTCTAACAGGTTTTTCATCTCGTTGCCAAAGCTTTGTGATTAGCAGAATTAGCTGTAGGAATCTGATAATTCAGGTGAGATTTGAAGAGGGATGGATGATAGGTTGGCGCTCCAGCGAGGGAGGAATTCCACTTTTTGCACAGTTTGTGGAGCTTGGTCTCATGTAGCCTCACTTTTGACATGTGGCGCAAAGTCTGGTGTATGCTGCATCTTGAATAACTGCCTAGAAAAGAAAGATTTGACTAACATGTCAAGAAACCAAGTATAGTTTGCTTTGTGGATCACGTTTATCTGAAATAGTTGGTATAGTTGTAGAAAAACTCATTTAAATAATGGCGTCCATGATCAGCTGTACAAAAAAAAAAAAAAAAAACATCCAAAAGGAATAAGTATTGATTATTTTACAGATGTTACTCCGAAAAGAAAGTGGACTATGCGTTTTTTGGTTATCTAGTTTACTCGTTGCTACCAAGTGCCTCTTAATAATGACTTCTTTTTTGGTGTTCCTCCCACAAAGTTATCGCTTTGGAAGAAATAAATAGCCGGATGAGTTTGGAACAACATGAGGGTGAGTAAACGATGACAGAATTTTGATTTTTGGGTGAACTATCCCTTCAGATATTGAGAGAGACTTACCTCAAGATGCTTCTTCAGGTTAGAGGTTGAATCTTTTGAAGCGAATAGAAGTTTGTTTGCTGGCAAACACATCTCGCATTGTACTGATATGTTGCGACCTTTGATGAATTTGTAAGTAAAATGCTCTGCGTATTTCCATGAGGAAAAAATGCATTGCGCCCGTGGCTTTCTGAATCCTCCTCCATGTGTGACTTGTGAACGAGCAGGTTGCTCGTCGATAAAACAGAATGTACGTGAGAGGGCATATGGGAAATATCCTACAATGAATTGTCTCACTGCATATATTTTTATATTAGAAAATATATTAGAAAAAATTCACATGATTGTATAATATAAATATTTTTTTAATTAGACTAATATACAGTGGGTACGGAAAGTATTCAGACCCCCTTAAATTTTTCACTCTTTGTTATATTGCAGCCATTTGCTAAAATCATTTAAGTTCATTTTTTTTCCTCATTTATGTACACACAGCACCCCATATTGACAGAAAAACACAGAATTGTTGACATTTTTGCAGATTTATTAAAAAAGAAAAACTGAAATATCACATGGTCCTAAGTATTCAGACCTTTTGCTGTGACACTCATATATTTAACTCAGGTGCTGTCCATTTATTCTGACCATCCTTGAGATGGTTCTACACCTTCATTTGAGTCCAGCTGTGTTTGATTATACTGATTGGACTTGATTAGGAAAGCCAAACACCTGTCTATATAAGACCTTACAGCTCACAGTGCATGTCAGAGCAAATGAGAATCATGAGGTCAAAGGAACTGCCTGAAGAGCTCAGAGACAGAATTGTGGCAAGGCACAGATCTGGCCAAGGTTACAAAAAAATTTCTGCTGCACTTAAGGTTCCTAAGAGCACAGTGGCCTCCATAATCCTTAAATGGAAGACGTTTGGGACGACCAGAACCCTTCCTAGAGCTGGCCGTCCAGCCAAACTGAGCTATCGGGGGAGAAGAGCCTTGGTGAGAGAGGTAAAGAAGAACCCAAAGATCACTGTGGCTGAGCTCCAGAGATGCAGTTGGGAGATGGGAGAAAGTTGTAGAAAGTCAACCATCACTGCAGCCCTCCACCAGTCGGGGCTTTATGGCAGAGTGGCCCGACGGAAGCCTCTCCTCGGTGCAAGACACATGAAGGACAAGACACCATCTTGGAGTCCTTCAGGTGTTTTTTTAGCAAACTCCATGCTGGCTTTCATGTGTCTTGCACTGAGGAGAGGCTTCCGTCGAGCCAGTCTGCCATAAAGCCCCGACTGGTGATGGTTGACTTTCTACAACTTTCTCCCATCTCCCGACTGCATTTCTGGAGCTCAGCCACAGTGATCTTTGGGTTCTTCTTTACCTCTCTCACCCTATAGCTCAGTTTGGCTGGAAGGCCAGCTCTAGGAAGGGTTCTGGTCGTCCCAAACATCTTCCATTTAAGGATTATGGAGGCCACTGTGCTCTTAGGAACCTTAAGTGCAGCAGAAATTTTTTTGTAACCTTGGCCAGATCTGTGCCTTGCCACAATTCTGTCTCTGAGCTCTTCAGGCAGTTCCTTTGACCTCATGATTCTCATTTGCTCTGACATGCACTGTGAGCTGTAAGGTCTTATATAGACAGGTGTGTGGCTTTCCTAATCAAGTCCAATCAGTATAATCAAACACAGCTGGACTCAAATGAAGGTGTAGAACCATCTCAAGGATGATCAGAATAAATGGACAGCACCTGAGTTAAATATATGCGTGTCACAGCAAAGGGTCTGAATACTTAGGACCATGTGATATTTCAGTTTTAATTTTTTAATAAATCAGCAAAAATGTCAACAATTCTGTGTTTTTCTGTCAATATGGGGTGCTGTGTGTACATTAATGAGGAAAAAAAAGGAACTTAAATGATTTTAGCAAATGGCTGCAATATAACAAAGTGTGCAAAATTTAAGGGGGTCTGAATACTTTCCGTACCCACTGTATATATATATACACAAAAATTTGGGGTCAGTAAGATTTATTTTTTAAGAATTAAATTTTTTTCAGCAAAAATGCATTAAATTGATCAGAAGTGACAGTAAAGATATTTTATAATATTAAAAACGATTTCTATTTTTAAAAAATGCTGTTCTTTTGAATTTTTTTTGTCAGAGTCCTGAAAAAAATCTATTAATGTTTCCACAAATATATTAAGCAGCACAACTGCTTTTTTAACACTAATAATACACAAATAATAATTTACATGTATATTTATATAAATATATTTTAATATAAAGGTTTAAATAGTAATAATATTTCACAATATTACTGTTTTAACTGTATTTTGGATCAAATAAATGCAACCTTGATGAGCGTAAAGAGACTTTGGAAACATTTTAGTTTAGGGTCCAATTCTCACTGTTAACAAGTTACTTATTAGCATGCATATTACTAAGATATTGGCTGTTTATTCGTACTTATAAAGCATATACTAATGCTTTATTCTGCATTACCATATTCTACATACCTTAATCCTACCCAATACCTAAACTTAACTGTTAATAAGTGGTAATTAATTAGCATTTATTGAGGCAAAAGTCTTAGTTAATAGCTAGTTAATGGAGCAGTAGGTGATCTGGGAAATGCTTACGTTAGCCTGCTAGCATTGAAAGCATACGATCGCACCTCTCCCTGCAAATCACCATCCAAAGCCACACCTCCTCCAAAACACATGAACGCGCACACACACAGCTGCTTTCTTGGCAAGAGATGGCATTAAACTACCTCATGTCTCAAAGCATACAATAATAATGAACTTAAACAACGTAGAAAGCTTGTACCTGACTGCTGCAGATTCATTTTGGTGTTGATACTGTTGACATGGAAATGCATAATTCTGAGTCTGAAGGCATCTTTACACAGAAAAAGTGGCACAGAAACCAACTCTGTAGCGGCATAAAATCACAAAAATGTGCATTTACACAGAATGTTTAATGCTTCTCTGAAGTGGCATAAATGCATTTACACAGGAATTAAAATCGCAGGAAACAATGCTTTGAATATTACTATTTTAAAACTACAGTTTTAACAAAATGAATTTAAAAATAATCAAATAATAAACAATGAAATAAAACTTGAAATAAAAAATGTATTTCCTCTGCGTGCTATAGCTATCTAAATCTTTGATGTTTGTCGTAATTCTGTGGTACTGATAGTTATTTCCTATTTCTTAATAAAATTGTTACATTTTGGATTAAGTGCTACAACGAAATGATTCACCACAGGATTAAAAGAGGTCGAAGGTTTTTTTTTTTTTCTTCTTTTTTTTTTTTTCCTTCAAAGAGCCAGAAACTACATATGATGGTAGCGCATTTCCGGCAGGACAGCCGATGTCACCAGACCATCGTGTGTGGGTGAAATATCGTCCTCGAGATGATCTTTGGAATATAACATAACAATGCACAATCACAGTGATGCCGACTGAGTTAAAGGGGGGGTATCACACACAGTTTCTGCCAATCTCATGTTAATCTTGAGTACCTATAGAGTAGTAGTGCATCTTTCATATCTCCAAAAAGTCTTTAGTTTAATAATATTTATAAAAGATACATACGCTATACCGAGTATTTCCGAAAACAGCCGAGCGCCTGGAGGCGTATCCTGTAAGTGGAGCTAGAGTCACGAGTATGAGCAGCTTTTGTGTAGAGATCGTCTACAAGCTAAACAACTGTATTTAAACACACAATACACCATCGCATTATCCATGGATAACTTTTGAATCACTATAATGAATATAGCATATAGTGAATGATGAATAATGAATGTATTAATTCACTACATTCGTGTTGTTTACATTATACGCACTTAGGCGCCTATTGCCAACAAAACAGACATTTGAAGCAGTTTTACTCACCACCTGCTGTTCCCCATAACCGGGATCATTACCGCTGTGACCGCTCCATCTTTCAGTTTCAAACGACCTGTAAATCCAGGGTAGAACTGGGCCTTGTTTATAAAACCATAAGCGCAGATCCTGAGGGCTCGAGCATCCACGGAAAAACACGAGATATTCTCCATTCATTTTAACCAGTAAAAAAGTGATTGTAACTGTCAGTTTCTATGGTTATTTCATTAAGCCGCTTTGAGCTGCCTTAACTCGGCTGTGTAAAGATGCCTTGACTGAACAGCTCTGGTTAGAACATCATGGGTTGCCATCACTTAATTACAGTTGTTATGGCATGAACGTAGCATAAGCTCATTGTTTTGAAGGAACTGTAAAAGTTGGCTGCTGTTTGTTTGCGGTGCTCAGTGACCGAAGTCTGTCTATAATGCCGTCATCGGAAATTTCCTACTTCCCACTTCTGAAGTCGTGATTACAAGCTCATCCCATTAAAATTTTGACTTGAGAGGGCATTCATGTTCAGTTTTTTAACCAGGAAACTAGTATTTATGATAATTCTGATAGCACGTGAAGGCAGCATGTAAACTCAGCATAGCATGAAACGAGCTGATGACGCGTGAACAGGGTGTACGAGGGCATGTAAAAACATATGTTGACAGGTAGGTAGGACATCTTATTACTTAATTCGGACCGAATATAATAATTGGATGAACATTTTATGGTCCTTACGCCTTCCAAAGTCTATATATCATTAAAAAAAATACATTTAGACCATTTAACATAATGATCGCTATCAAGATATGAGGAGACTTTCAACCACGATAACAAAAAATGTTTCTGTCGAGAATCACCTATTGCATCTTTAATAGTGAGAATTGGACCCTAAACTAAAGTGTGACTGAGACTTCTTTCAAAAACTTACCGACCCCAAACATTTGCATATATAGATGTCTGCATATATTTCCACTTGTATTTAAATGGAATACATTTTTGTATCTTAAATATTTTGTATTTAAAAAAAACTAGATGTATTCTGTTACTCCCCAACTCATGGGTGGTCCGTTGATGTGTCCTCTGAGCTCTTCTGTACAATTCTGGTTACATTTCTGAGGCAGTTCTGGTTAGATATGCTTAGCATGATGGTGATAATGCATGATGTCACTGCTCATGGGCGGAGCCTGTGTTATGGTTTGCGGGAGGCCCTGCAGGTTTGTATCTGAGTCTTTGTGCTGCTCAGTGGGCATTTATGAAGAACAAGCACACCATAACTGTACATGTTTGGCGGGAGACAAATGAGATGTTTTCATTCTTACATTTTCTGCTTGTGAGTCTCAGTAGCCAGTTCTCAGTGACTTTGAGTGGGAGCAATTCTACGGCTTGTTCGCTTCAATCCATCATGGCGGTTTCTGAAGCTCTGCATGGTAATTTGCCTTCCAGGATCTGCATAATGCTCGGCGAGTCCTCGCCCCTTCCTCAGCACCAACGCCACATCTCCATTTTAAACAGATGTTAATGGGAAACGTGGCCGGCGCTTTTGTTTACTTGGTTAACTTTGAAGTTCTTCACACATCTGCATAATGATCGTGACTTATGCTCAAGCCAAATGCTAACGATGGGAAATCAGAGCAGGAGGATAATGCTAAATTTTACGTTCACAAGCACAAATGGTAACACGGTTTTCATCCTGGTTTACACACAGTCAAATTCTTTAAAGTGTCAGGAGGTTTAGTGGAGAGAAAACACTGGGTGTCAAGGTGGAAAAAAAACATAAAAGGTATCGAGGCGAGATGAAAAGGAAGTAGGCAATCATCCTGGAAAGAGCCATTTTGGTGTTCATTTTACTAAATGCATCTTTTCAAACGTCGTTTAAAGTGGATGCCTTAGATGAAGTGTTTTTCTTCCTCTTTCTTTCTCTCATTCCTCATTTAAGGGCTTCATCCTTATTTAATTGGCATGTATTTGGAAGGACACATAAAAATATGTAAGAGCAACAGACACAAACATCAGGTAATGAAGTGTGGAGAGCTAAAAGGAATCTCTTTAGGAATGACAAATGTAAGCAAATTATAGCATTACAAACAGATTTTTTTTTACAAGATGCTGATAGTTTAAATCATTAGATGTAAATGTGAAAAAAAATCAGGGTTATTAACTATGTTAATTATGTGAAATAAGTAAAAACTAAAACTTAAATAAACATAAACTGAAAAAATAAACTGAAAATATAAAAAAAATTAATAAAAGCTAATTAATAATCCTAATAAAAATATAACAATATAGGCATAATAAAAAAAAATAACACTGGGTAAATCTAGTAGGTTTAGTTTTTCATTACTTCACCATAAATCTTTAATTTGAACAAAAGTTCAAAGGTATGTTTTTTTTAAGTCTAAACTGTACATATTCCTTTTGTACAAAAGAATGGAGGCTAACACGGGAATCTCAGTTCTCCTGAAAGAGATTTATTGAATTGAAAAACCTAAGGGTTAGATAAAAGATCAGGGCAACGTAGAAGAGAGCGTGGGTGCCGTCAATAGTTTGCACTGAAGTGTGCTGGTGCAGTGCACTGTGGGAGGTGTGCTGTGGGCGGAGTAGTGTATTCCATGTGGTTGAGCGGTCCGGGTCAGAACAGGAAATGACAGTCTGTGTTTCGGAGGGGTGCCAACTCACCTTTCCGTGCTTCCTCAGTGAAGTTTTGCTTTTAAAAATATACTAACTTTGGTCTTACTATTTCTGCAGTATACTGTATATTTGTGGGTGTTTAGTCAACTAAGGTCACTTTTATGTACCAGGCGTTTATGTATTTGTTTGTATTATTATTGATTCAACTAAAATATTAAACAGCACAACTAAATAAATAAATAATAGTAAATTATTTTTTAATGTTATTAACTGACAACAGGTTTCCACAAGTCACAATAAAACTCTCAGATTTTATTTTATTATTTTAGCTTGCCTTCATTTTATTTATTTATTTGTGTCTTTTCAGATTTATTTTATTTTTTTTAACTATATGATTTTTATTAGATGATGTTATTTTATACTTGTCTTAGACCCAAACTTTAAATCTGGGTCTGATAAAAATGCATCATAAAAACATTAATTGTTATCTTTAAAACTGATTCTCGCAAAAAAGTTAAATAAACAAACAGTTTTAATACTTTTGTGTGAAAATAATTTCTATCAATTTTTAAATCAATTGTCTTTTAGTTCTGGCTCCATACAACCAACTTTTTTGCCAGTTTATAATTATATAAGTATGTATGTGTGTGTGTGTGTGTGTTCTTGTTTATATTACATCGTGGGGACAAAATGTCCCCACGATGTAATAAAAACCTGAGATCACCTATATCGTGGGGACCAGCCAGGGGTCCCCACGAGGGAAATGGATTAATAAACATACTAAATGATGTTTTTTTGAAAATGTAAAAATGCAGAATGTTTCCTGTGATGGTTAGGTTTAGGGATAGGGGTAGTGTAGGGGGATAGAATATACAGTTTGTACAGTATAAAAACCATTACGCCTATGGAGAGTCCCCACTAAGATAGCAAAACAAACCTGTGTGTGTGTTTGTGTGTGTGTATACACACACACACACACACATATATACATACATAATTATATATATAATATATATAATAAACTTATTGTATTTCAGCTAATTGGCCCAAAAATATTTCTCATTTTCACTTTAGTTTAGTTTCAGTTTAACTTAGTTTATGTGCTAAAATAACTAAAACCTGAAATAAAAATGAATAAAAACTTTACAAAACTTTAACTAAATTTAAAATGGAAATGGAAAACAATTCAAAATATTTGAGTATGAGTGCAAAACTATTATAGTTTTAATTAAAATCACAACAGTGAAATATGAGACAGATGATGTGTAATGAGAGAGAGAGAGAGAAAGAGAGAGAGAAAACAATTTTATTGTCATCATTTCCAACCATGTTCTAATTTTGCAAAATGTGTGTTAAAATTATTTCATTGTGTTCATTTTGGACAAATGCTAGTCGAAAATAGCCTTACAGTTGCAAAACAAAGGTCATTGTATATGCCAGAAATGATTAAAATGTAATTTCCACAACTATGTCTTTACATTTATATTTATGCATTTAGCAGATGCTTTTATTTAAAGCTACTGTATTGTGTGACTGTGTGTTGGAAATTACATTTTGACCAGCTCCTTTGCCTTACTAAGGCCTCTTTCAGCTATAGCATTTCATGTATCCTAAAACAGTTTAAAATGTATACAACTGCAGTAAGTTATGAGCTGGTTTTCTATTCTGAACAAAGGCTTGTCCTGTCTGAAGAGTTTTGAGCATTTGCAGTTATACCATGTGATCTGCAGCCGTAAGTGTTTAGTTCCTGGTCTCCGCCTCCAGGCGCTGTGCTTGTTTTTGGCTGCTGTCCTTGGTGGGTTGGCGCTAAACGCTCACCTGCACACAACCCCGAGCAACTGCGATTGCCGTACAGAGACCTCACCTTCACAAAATCTGAAGCGACTCACTGCATGTATCACTGTGTTTTCTCAACCACTGTTGGCATATTCTACACTGCCTGCTGCTAACTTTTTGTCTTCCCTGACAGGAAGTGTCTCACTCCCTTTATCTCTTTCATTCTCTCACACTTACAACCTCTTTCTCTTTCCCTCTCCTCCTCCTCCCGCTTCTGGTTTTATCAGTTCTTTGGAAGATGCTGGAGGCTTGTGAAGACAGCCATTAAAATGAGTTATGAGCTCACTCTACCTCTCTCACCGTCCCTGTCCCCTGAGCAAACCTCAGCTTATGAGGAATCTCAGCTAAAATAAATACACTCTCGGAAACATAAAAAATGAGGTGCGGAATGAGAGATGTGGGCCGCAGAAGGAGGTTTTGGATAGGTTGGCCCGAGAACGACATCAAGAGGTATTAACAACCCCAAGCTTAGTTTTAGCAAATACATTATACAGTAAGCCATCGCAATTTGTAATGCCTAAAGTCACACAGTTAGTACTCACTAAAAGTCTTACTCAATGTGAACTGAAGTGGATGAGACTATAATAAACAGTTTCCATGTTGGATATTGATTTTTGAAATGGTTTGCCTTGCAGTTGTTTAACTTTGTTCACCCGAATTTTTTTAAATCATCGTTTACTCACTCTTACGTCTGACTTTCTTTCTTCTGTGGAGCACAAAATGAGAAAGTGTGAAGAAAGTATTAATGTATTTTTCCATGCCATTACGATGAATAACAAGTACTGAGCCAGCGTTCTAATGTAGAACTCGGAAGCGCCGCACTGTGTTTACAACCTGAACAGCGTAGGAGACTGACAGGGAAGAGAAGAAACTATTGCATAAAGTTTTATTTTTGCACACAAAAAGTATTCTCATCGCTTTATAACATTAAAGGATTAGTTCACTTCAAAATGAAAATGTCCTGATAATTTACTCACCCCCATGTCATCCAAGATGTTTATGTCTTTCTTTCTTCAGTCAAAAAGAAATTAAGGTTTTTGAAGAAAACATTTCAGGACTTTTCTCTATATAGTTGACTTCAGTGGGGAACAATTGGTTGAAGGTCCAAATTGATGTTTCAGTGCAGCCTCAAAGGGTTCTACACGATCCCAGACGAGGAATAAGGGTCTTGTCTAGAGAAACGATCTGTCATTTTCTAAAAAAATAAAACATTATATACTTTTTAACCACCAAAGCTCATCTTGCACTGCTCTGCGATGCGCCATGCATTACATAATCATGTTGGAAAGATCATGCGTACCACGGAAGTATCGCGGTAGGGCAAAAATCTCCATCTCATTTTCTCCTCCAACTTCAAAATCGTACGACATCGTTGTTTGACCTTTTTTTGTAATGGCCGTTTGACTTAGTCTTTGCACATTTGCTTTGTAGGCACACATGGCCTTTCCAACATGATTACGTAATGTGTGGCGCATCGCAGAGCGATTGCAAGATGAGCATTAAAATGAGTGGTTAAAAAAAGTATATAAATGTTTATTTTTTTAAGAAAAGGACCGATTATTTCACTAGACAAAACCCTTATTCCCCGGTTGGGATCGTGTAGAGAACTTTGAAGCTGCATTGAAACTGCAATTTGGACCTTCAACCCGTTGAACCCTGGTGAAGTCCACTATAGGGGCTTTCACACCTGAGGAACCTTTTCATAGTTCATAGAACTATTGGCTGTAGTACCCGGATTTTGCCGTGTTCGCACCGCAGGAACTAGAAATGATTATAGTTCTAGGAACTCCTTTTGGGGGAACTAAATTATCTCCTACTTCAGAATAGGGTCTAAACCAGCACTATAGGAACTATCAGTGATGTGAGTATACGTTGATTGGTCAAACGCATGTCAAACAAATACACCTGGCAATTTTAAAAAGCCGTGTAAACATATTTACTTCACGAACAAGGAAAACAGCGATACCGGCATTTACCAGTTGTCTGCAGGGTTGTGTTCTTTACTCAGCCTCGATGATATGCAATACTGAAAGTTGTCATAGAAGATTTCATCTTTTAGCCCCACTTTTTGCTCTTTCAGTCGCGTAGATTATGCGTTTACATCCATTTCATTATCACGAAATACACGACACACAATAAACACAAGTCTGATCACGGCATCCTCCATTCACCGGTTTTTAGCGTTTTTAAATGCCACGCTTAAAGAAGCCGCTGTCGGATGCTTCTGAGTTCAAATTCCCAGTGCGAATGCAGCCAGGAACATAAAGGGGAGAAATTAGTTCCCGGGGAACTATCCTAGTGGCTAGTTCCTATAACTGGGCTCCTAGAACTATTCGGTGCGAAAGCCCCTAATGACAGAAATTTCTTTTTTTTGGGTGAACTAACCCTTTAAATTTCAGTCTGTTTCTTACAGTTTGACTTCTGCAGACTTGGAATAGAGTGCAGACGCTGATTGGACCACTTACATGATACTTTTATGGTTCTCTTGCATCCTTTTTGAAGCTTGAAAGCTTCAGTCCCCATTCATTGTGAGTGCATGAACAAAACAGATACTTTCTTGAATTTTTCTCCTTTCATAGCATAATGACTCGACCAATCAGTTGCTCAATTTTTTTTTTAATGGCAGCTACAGATTTCTGAACTTCTGTAGCAGAGCCCCATCTAAATTCACCCGCATACTTTAAAAAGGCTTTACTGAATCAAAACTAAAGTGTTTTTCTAATAACGTTCAATCTGTTCAGCACATGGAATAATAAGAAATATATTGCAGTTTTTGTACAACAAGATTAGCCTTGATCGATCACACACAAAGTTCCTCTAAGTTCTCATCGCCACTTTCCAGCTCCACATCTGAGGCGTTTTATTATGACTGCAGGCCATGGAATATGAATTAGATTGTGAAACTTCATCTGCTGGAGATTTTCAGTCTTCTTCTCTCTGATAAGAATACTCTCCAGCTGGTTTGGTGCCTAAAGTGGTTTTATTCAAACGCTTAGCAGGAAGTGTACCTGGCAAAAAGCCTGTGAGAAATTTCACTCCTTCTTCAAACACAATGTCTTGATAAGCTGGCATTGTGCTGTATGTGAAAACACACATTAACATGTGAGAATTACCATCCAAGCCATCAACACATGGTGGAGAGCATCTCCGGAAATGACTCTCACACAGCCCACGTTAAATGACAACATAAGCACGCAAATCCAATAGGGTTGGGGGGGCAATGGATGGTGTGGGTGAGGAACGCTAATTTTTAATAAAACAAAGGCTGATTATCCAAACAGCATGCAAACGACCTGCCAGTCAGCACCATAATGTGTAAAAAAAATATGTAGAACCAGACAAATACCAAATGTGTTAATGGCAGCTTAGTGGTTAAAGAGATATTTCACTAAAAAAAAAAAATTTTGTCATAATTTGCTCACTGTCATGTTGTTCCAAACCTGTATGAGTTTCTTTTTTTCAGTGAAGCATAAGAAGATATTTTGAAGATTGTTTAATATAGTGAAAGCATACAAAGTGTATTCTATTCTATTCTATTATTATAGTCTTTTGAAGATACACTATGTATACGCTTTGTATGGGATGAAAGACACATTATGCTATTCAGTTTCCCATTCTGCTTAAGTTTGTGCTCCATTTACAGAAGAAAGTCATATAGGTTTGGAATGACATGAGTAAATAATGACAGAAGTTTTATTTTTGGGTGAACTGTCCCTTTTAAGAGAAAAAAGTGCTAAAAGTTTTCAGGTTCAGTCTCCGGATTAATTCAGGAAGTTACAGATATCACAGTCCTGCTCTTTTGTGATTGTACTAACTAACTAACTAACTAACTAACAATCTTAATCAGAAGCAAGCTGTTAAGGGGGTGGTAAAATGCCATTTTTACAAGCTGTAAAATAAGTCTCTGATGTCCCCAGAGTGTGTATGTGAAGTTTTAGCTCAAAATACCCCACAGATAATTTTTTATAGCATGTTAAATTTGTCCGTTTTTGAGGGTGAGCAAAAAACGCTCCGTTTTCGTGTGTGTCCCTTTAAATGCAAATGAGCTGCAGCTTCTAAGCAGAGGGCGGAGTTTCAAGAGCTCATGTTAGCACATAGTCAGTGCGTTCCAAACGGGATATATCGCCCTCCGAAGGGCACTTCGGAGTGAAAATAATCATGGCCGCCATATTGAAGGGTCGTTCCAAACCGAAGTGCTCAACACTGGCCACTTCAAAGGGCCCTTCGGAATTAAGGATTTCGAAGGGAACAACTGATGGACACTTCGGGCCCCCATGATCCTTTGCACAGGGAAGTTTGACGTCACAGAATGGGTACAGGAGGCTCAGAGTTCGATTTTAACTATAAAGGTATGTATAATATTTTTCTGTACTACTGTAATATTTATACGAGTTAGATTTGGTACATTATTATGGTCAAAACGACATTGTACTTCAACAAAAATACTTTACAGCTCCCTTTATCAGTCCATTCAAATGTTTAAAATACATAAATACAATATAGCTTACATGCGATACACCTAAAATAAATAAATAAACAAACTAACGTTAAATAAAGGGCGCAGCTTGCACAATCTACTCCTCTTTGATTGTCTTGTTAAGATGACGCAGAAGTGCGTTCCAAAAGAAGAGTTTTTTTTTATCCCTACACCCTTCATCCCTTCGAAGCTCTCACTCCGGAGGGTAAACCCTTTTAAGGGATTAGGGCATAGGGATGAGCCCTTCCGAATGGAACGCAGGGAGTGTTAGCAGCACCAATTACCTCACGAAGACTCACTGAAAATGATAAAATGCCTTTTATATTCAAACCGGAGTCGGACAATGATGGAGAGACTCAAGAAGAAGTGACAGGATGTTTCTGAATGATTAGTTGCTTAATTTATGTAGCTGATGTGGAGTTAACTATCTTAAAGTCATTGATTAGCATATTCTGTCATGATAATCTATAAATCACTCGGGTGGGAACTGTTGTAAGATGCCTACAGAGCCAGAGAATATATGTTGCATGAAGATAGAACAGGTATAGTTTAGTTTAATTACGGTTATAACTTATGTTGTTATCTTGCTTTTATGACATGCTATTGCATTTGTGTTACGTACTCTATTGTAATAACATGGCCTCACCCCTTTGTTGCGTGTTCCCGGGGGCAGGGTTTATGTCAATTTTAGGGTTAGTGATGTCACCAACCCGGGAAGAAGCTCGTTGTAGTCCCAACCAGCCGTTTGTTGTAGTCCTTAAAAGGCAGTTTCTTTAAAAGGAAATATCTCCCTTTGCATTGAACTTTGAGTGTCGTAACTGCAGATGTTGTTTGTGCTCAAACAGCAACACTACACACTAACTAAAGTTAAAAAGTGAAATTACAATCAACCACCCCTTTAATATGTTAAGCTGGAGTTCATGTGATGTAGTTTAATATGCGTCAAACATCTATTTTATAAGCCTATTTAAAGTATATTTGTGTACACTGGGGGTTGTGGGTTATTTCTGTCACTTTCCACATTACAGAGTTGTTTATATGAGTCTTCACATTTCATTCTGTCTGACTGCTTCAGTCAATTCCTATACAAAAGGGATCCATAGAAATAAAATATTGACGTTTGTACTTTGCTACAATTACAGACACCATGACAGCCTGTCTTTATTTACCATTTTAGTATTTCTCTAGAGATTCTTAAGACAGTGTTTGAGAACAATTTACTACAGCTCATATCATTAGTCAAGACAATCTGCTTTCAGCATATTGCAGGATATTAAAAATGTACTGTTTGTGCGTTCCATCTTGAAAGACTGATAAATCTCTTTTTGTTCACAGTTGTTTCTTCCTCTGAAATAAGTATTGATCTGACAGGTGGGCTGTTGCGTTAGAGAGTGGTCCTGAGCTGTAATATTGAACTCTGAATCGATACCTTATACGTCTAAATGTCAAGTCATCTGTGCTTTCTTGCCATCACACTATTGATATTTACCATTCTGCATATCTCAAAATGCATCTCGAAATGCTTATCGTTCTGAAACAATTTTTCAGAGCTTCTTAGCTGCTTTTGGAATTCTCACCCAGAACTTTCCTGAGCGTGATGCTGAGAAATTAATGAATTGACTTGACCCACATTCCGATAAAGAGGAGCAAAGTGCGAAATCAATGTTTTTAAAAGTTTTATAGTTAACATGAAATCAAATTTGACCCATTTAATGTTCCTGGTAATATTGTGTATATAAGTACATATAATAGTAATATTATATAATATTGTGCGCTATTTATCAATGAATGTTATTCCAAAGAAAACAATTTTTGTTTTCATAGTTTTTCATTTAAAATGTAGCTCCATCTGTTGTTAGAAAATACAGGCTTTTGTATCTCTTTTTTTTCCACAGTCCAATAAATTAAGAGATAAAATGTCCCACCCTACATTTTTTCAGTATTATGTTTCACCTCATGTTACTTCACGTCACATTACTGAATATTAATAAATTAAATATTGTGTTTTACTTTACATTACTTCGTCACATTACTGAAGTAAAATGGGTTGCGAACACTATTTTGTAACATCAATTGAGCTGCAGCTGTTGTTTATTGGTCTACACATGTTTTTTTCTCTCTTTTATTTTCAATAAGTTAAATATATTTCATTTAAAAATATTAAACAGAAGTTCAATTGTCTTTTCTTTCCAATTGTGATGTATATCCCAGTGACCGGCTTCTGGAACAAGAAAAAACATGGCAGGACTTGTCCATCGGGAATTGGTTAGATGGTTGTGGTTTACTATTGGTTGATCTCATGTGAATGGCTGGTTGTCGCGCCCTCACGCTGGTAAACACGTCATCAGAAAAGAGAAAAGACGCTGCAAGTGGGAGAGGAAGTTATTTTGATTGAAGTATTAGTTGACTTTAAAATGAAAATTACCCCAAGCTTTACTCACCCTCAAGCCATCCTAGGTGTATATGACTTTCTTCTTTCTAATGAACACAATCGGAGTTATATTAATAAATATCCTGATGCGTCCAGGCTTTATAATGCCAGTGAACGGGACCAACGAGTATGAATCTCAAGAAAGTGCATCCATCCATCATAAACGTACTCCACACAGCTCCGGGGGTTAATAAAGGCCTTCAGAAACAAAATTATGTGTTTGTGTAAGAAAAATATCCATATTTAACAAGTTATAAAGTAAAATATCTAGCTTCCACCTCTGTATTCAACTTACGAAGAAAGTTTAACGCCTCTCACAGTTCAAAACGCTTATGCTACATCCTACGCCTTCCGTATTCAACTTACGAAAAAAGCGTAACTGACGCGACGATTGTGTTCAGAAAGAAGAAAGTCAAATACACCAAGGATGGCTTGAGGGTGAGTAAATCTTGGGGTAATTTTCATTTTAAAGTGAACTAATCCTTTAAGGGCATGTTTACACGACAACAATGTACTAAAAACAAAAGTTATTCCTTTGCATTTTTTGAAAAGTTTCGTGTTCAAAATGTTCCTCGTTCACACGGATCAGCAAAAACTACTAAAAATGTTGTATTATGCATACCAGGCCAGTAGATGGCGATGTCTCTTTGTAAAGAAACACTAAGAAGACCTTATGTATCCCCGCCCCTTTTCAGTGCTGCGCTAGTTGTGTTCTGTCTTCCGGTTTGTATTTCTACAGCATGAAGGTAAGATCTTACGGATTAATAGTTTTAAAATCTTCCCGATCTACTGACATTTGTCATGACATCCGCTTCAAACATTTGTTTTCAAAAGTTTGTGTTTTCAAGCCACCAAAACACCATTGTGTAAATGAACAGCCAAAACCAACCCGATCTCAAGGCAATTCGTACGTATTTTACGAGGCGGCTAATTCATACAAATTCGTACGACCGCACTCGTACGATTTCATGTTTTTTTTTCTAAATTGTAAGTTTTTTTATGAGTTGCCAAATTCGTATGAATTCGAAACGAATGACCTACCCCTAACCCCGCCCCTAAACCCACCCGTCACTGGGGTTTATACAAATCGTATCAATTTTTTAAGAGGTAATCTGTACGAATTAGCCACCTCGTAAAATACATACGAATTGGTTGTGAGATAGCGTTGGCCAAAACACATAAAAAAGTGTTGTGTAAATGGCCCCTAAAGCTTACGGGGGCACATGAATAAAAAAAATAAAAAAAGATGTGCACAGGTAAATACTGCAATATTTCATAAAAGAATAAGAATCGTCAATTTTGATCTCATGGTGACTTTAAGCCTTTTAAGCCTCTACATTCCCATTTTCTGTTTGTGTGCATCAGTATTCAGTCCATCTTGAATTCGGTCATGAATTTCTAAAAACCACTAATTGTTTTTTACCAGTTGTACATGGGCTGCACCTACTGTATCATTCATTCCCCTCAGTATAACATCATGTCAGTTTTCAAATTGACATTTTTTACATGTAATCATGATTTGTGTTTGTAGCGTTTCAAAATCCAACCAACTAAATTACCCATCCTGTCTATCAAAAAATAAATATGTTTACTCACTTTTGAACTATCTTTCATCTTCTTGCACGCCTGCTTACTTCTGGCTATCACTTAAAACCACTGATGTAATTCGCTGTCTGCAACAGAGACATTCAACAGCATCATTTGAACAGTTATTACTTTACTGTCCCTGGGCCAAAATTGCATTCCTGTGTTGAAACCGATAAAATAAATCACTAGTCCGAAAGAACCGGATTTTGTCAGTGCATGGGTTACTAAGAAAAATCCATGCATATATGATGTTGTATTTCTTTTTAAATCATATCCTAGTTTTCAATTTTATATTTGGTTTTAGGTCATTTTTGCAGCAGTGTTTCAGTAGAGATGGCTTTACAGTGATTTTGAGGGGTTTGATTTAAAATGGCCTGAGCAGGTAAACAGAATGGACTCCCGGCGGCTCTCTTGCACGATCTTTCTCTCTTTCTATCTCTCTATCCCCTGTGTGGAGTGTAGGCTTGTACTTTATTTGTTTTATTTTAGCTTCCATCAGGTGCAGTGGTAAACAAGTCTTAGATGAGTAAATCATCATGCTCACTGCTGGAACAGAGTCAGACTGTGGTTTCCTACTGATGTAACTCTATCTCTTTCCTTCAGGTATATTAGTTTACTTGATAGTAAAAGCTGTGGCAAAGGCCATGTAAGAAAGATTAAAAGAAGAACATAATATAACTACTATGCTCATGACATTAAAGTACTATTAGTCTGTTCTTGTCTGCACATAAATCAGCAGCATTTATGCCAAAAAAGAAAAAAATAACTATTAATTAAATCCTATCCCCTGCTGGCTGTTCGTGCGGCCAGTACAGCAGAATGCAATCTCCAGGTAAATGTTTTATACAAAGAGAGCAATCCAATAAGGAAATAACACTGTTAGAAGGCATAACAAGTTCATAATTGCTCTACAACAGCTATGTCCAGACTGCAGGTCAATGTGGCCCAAATCTGATTCTTTTAGTTCATATGTGACTCAGGCTACGTTCAGACTGTTAGTCCAATCTGTTTTGAAACTGAATCGGATTTAGCAAGTGTGAACGGCAAAAAATCACATGAAATGCGATTTTTACAAATACGTTTCAAATCCTTTTCAAATCACATTTCTGGAAATCTGTTTCAGTCTGAATGCTCTGATCAGATTTCGCGTGTTTTATGCGACTTTCTCACGCCACATAAAACGTAAACGTCAGATGTTGTTATAGGAAACCTGCTGAAAGTCGCAGCAGAAACAAGGTTGTGTTGTTGCAAAGTGCCGGACGAGCAGAACATGACAATATAACGGAGACATGTTTTGAGACAGGAGGAGACGAGAAGGAGAAGACGCAGTAGTCCAGCGTGGCGGCTACACATTGCCAACCAAACAGATCTCGCCGCCCCCGTTGACTGCCAAAGTAGATATCTGCTTGGTTACAAACATTCTTCCAAATATCTTCCTTTGTGTACAGCAGACGAAGAAATTTATACAGGTTTGGAACAACTTGAGGTGGAGTAAATGATGACAGAATTTTCATTTTTGGGTGAACTATCCCTTTTAAGGCTTGCAGTGTGAACTTAGCAATAGGCTCTCTGTTAAAAGGTAGCCAACTTATTATAATGCACCATCTAATTTTGGCTAAACTCAGCAATGCATGTATTGCTCGAAAAGAATGCAATCCCAGAATGCATTGTGATGAGTTCAGTGAGAAAAAAAAATCTATGGCTGACAAAGTGAGAGAAATGTTGATCACGCTTTAAATACAGTGATTTAAAACAGGGTTATTAACTAAATAAAAATATTAAAAACATTTCTGTTAATTAAAATAAAGCTGAAATGAAATAAAATAAAATAAAGTATAAATTAAAAAATTAGAAATGTTGCCTGTGCAATAATCTGAAATAATTTTAAAATTATTAACTGGAAAAATAAATTAATAAATAAAACTAAAACTGAAATGAAATTAATGAAAGAAAAAAATTACAAAAGCACATTAAAGAGTTAGTTCACCCCAAAATAATGTCATTTATTACTCACCCTCATGCCGTTCCACACCCGTAAGTCCTTATCAACAAGCTTCAGGAAGCTTCGGAGTGTTATGATTCTTCTGTGTCAAATCATGATTCGGATCGCGTGTCAAACCGCCAAACTGCTGAAATCACGTGACTTTGGCGCTCCGAACCACTGATTCGGCACGCTGATTCATAATGCTCCGAAGCTTCCTGAAGTGGCCATCACTATATAAGTCGTTATATATTTTATTTTTTTTTGCCGCACCAAAAATATTTTCGTCGCTTTATAATATTAATATTGAACCACTGTACTCACATGAACTGATTTAAATATGTTTTTAGTACCTTTATGGATCTTGAAAGAGGAAATGTCATTGCTCCCTATGCAGGCCTCACTGATCGGATTTCAACAAAAATATCTTAATTTGCGTTCAGAAGATTAACGAGTCTTACGGGTGGCGAACGGCATGAGGGTCAGTAATAAATGACAGAATTTTCATTTTTGGGTGAACTAACCCTTTAAGAAATGACTAAAAATTAACCTTAATTAACATGAAAACTAAAAATATAAAAATAAAACCTAAGACAGAAGGCAGCTGACTATGTAGGCTCAATACAAAATATATTTTCCTCTTCTAGTGCATTATATAATTAAAAACCTTGCAATCATGTTTATTTTGAAGCTTTTCTTGTTATATTTACATAGTTCTTGAAGTTTGATTTATTTTTCATTAACAACTGGAGAACAAACGCAGTTAGTGAGTTACTACCTCTACGAACACACACAACGTTTTTCCAGTGCACAATTTAATAAAGAATATACGTGTTCTTTTCTCCTTCGGATTCGCTTCCAGCTGATCCATTATTGTTCCTGTGCCATTTGCAAATCTAAAGCCGGTCTGCTCTCCACTGTCTGCACAATGCAGGTGGACAGCTGACTGCTGTGCACGGCAGATTGATCACTGCCCATCCATCTGTTTGAGTCTCTCTCTCTCTGTGTGTGTGTGTGTGTGTGTGTGAGCGAGAAAGAGAGAGAGAGAGAGAGAGAGAGAGAAAGCAGGAGGAAAGGAAGAGAGAGAGAGAAGGTCTTACATTCTCTAATTCAAGGTCTATGTCCTGTTTAGTTATATCCACAGAAGTAAATTCCAAGAACACACGTGTATTAGAGACATTTCAATGCTTCCAATGGAGGAAATATTGAGAAGAGTGAAAAGAACAAAAGGCTTAGTGCATTGTTTGGTTTTGTTTTGTCCTTTAGAAGAATCTCGATCTGCTGTGTTATTCCCTCAGTATTTATGTTTGGATTTTTTTTTCTTTTTTCATGATGAATCAGTGGTGCTCAGAGAACTTCAAAGCGTGACTGGCCCGACTTCAAAGCCTGATGCTTTTGTCCGTTGTTCAGAGGTGGCGAACCCCTGCCTGATTTCATGCCACAGCTGTCCTGATACCTCTCCAGCCTTCAATCCTGCGTTTCCTCTGTTCATTATTGACTTTAATTTCTGTCCTTCTCTTGGTTTGCTTTGTGGACAAGGAAAAATTTGAGAAAATATTGAACCCTAATGATATTACAGACTACATTTTGTCTATTGCTCTCTCTCTCTCTCTCTCTCTCTCTCTCTTTCTATTTCTCTTTCTTCTATTACAGTGCATTTTTCTTTTCTCTCCCAGTACTGCAGTACAGAGATGGAATCAGAAAATAATGGCATGGTACTTTGATATATACTTGATGTGAATTAGGGATGGGCGTATCGATATGAAGTATCGATATATATCGATACGGACGTTAAGTATCGAAAGTATCGATACTCAAATAAAAATATCGATACTAAGGTGTTTTTTTTTTTTTTTTAACCAGTGATTTTAACAATAAATTGAATGTGTACAATATGCATTGAATTGGACAAATAACCAATGTTAGCGAATAATTGTGTAGTAGAACTATTTTCCTGCTCATCTGAACATACGCAAATGTTGCAAGTCAGAACCAATCAATCACAGAAAGCGTTCACTCACTGCAGACATAAGAAACCATTGATGCTTTTGGGAAAAGCAGAACAATGCTTAACAGAACACAGAAAAACATAATATGTTTAAGTTATTTCACAATAAACAAAAGGAAATAACATAGTTTGTGCAATTACATTTATTTAAATTGAACGCTAAAAGTTTGTATTGATGTTCTATTCTGTAACTAATGTTGATACACTATCAGAATACAAAGGTTGCATTTTATGGGTGCAACAGCCTGTCACTGGCGGTCCCTTATGAAAATGAACCATTACTACAGTGACCATAGTTCAGCTAGGCCTATAGTATTTGTAGATTTCCATGGTTACCACTACAAGTAAACATTTTAACCACATTTAAACAAAAATATAATCTAATAAATTGCAATTAAGGCATACTGAATGTTAAAATACCTTTCAAATATAATGTTAAGTGGGTATCATTACCTAGTTTACTTAATTCAATTTAATTTTAATTCAATAATTTAAGACATTTTACAATCCATAAATTCAGATTAGAGGTATCGTATCGGTATCGATATCGGTGATATTGGCCTTGAAAGTATCGGTATCGTATCGAAAACAAAAAAAGTGGTATTGCCCATCCCTAATGTGAATTTAAAAAATATGGATTCATCTGATACATCGTCGGTGTCAGGCAGAAACCTTGTATCTCTACATTTCCTCATTTTTGTTTTATTTTATTTTTTAAAATCAATGCTATTGGTCACCCTTTACACCTATATGTGGGTTTTACAAATATTTAACTAATGAATAGGATTTTAAAGAGCATGTGACAAAACCTCGTTACTCCATTGGATCTGCAAACTGTCAGTCAAACCTCATAAATCCGCCCCACCTCTATCGTGAATGAAGTGTCGCATGCAGTTTGGAGATCTCAACTTTTTTGCAATGCAAAGGTAAATAAAGATCTGATGTTTGAAAAAAAAACAAGTATTACTGGAACAAGTAATAGATACATTTTTTTTATGTACCCAAAATTAATCATATCTCACGTTTAACCACTATAAGACATAGCGGCAAATCCCCGAAGCACTGGCTAAGATGAAGCTGTTCTCGGTGGGTACACAAGCACTGAATGACCGCTGACGGCCTGGAGCTCGAAAACATCTAAACAAATTGTCACTTGTATGATTAAATATGAGTCACATATTTCAGGTCTAAACAACTACATTCTCGCCTAAAAAAACTCTTAAAACTACAGTTCATGTAGTATTCGCAAAAATTATGGTGGATTTGCTCGGCTGCTGTGACCGTCGCTTCAAGTGGAGTGATACAAACAGTGAAAAGGAAGGAGTGCTGTTATCACTAAGATATCACATGGCTATCAGCCAATCAGATTCGAGAACCAGAAAGAACTGTTGTATAAATCATTTTATCACATAAAATACATACAAAGTGATTTATATTATTGGTCAACCTGACCATATTAAGTTACACACACGAAAGCTGAAGAGTGTAATTATCTTTCTATTTTTGGTTTTACACTACCGTAATTAATACTTATTAAAATAATACTTTTATTCAGCAAGGACACTTTAAATAGATCAAAAAGTAAAAATATTTATATGGTTACAAAAGATTCTTTTGAACTTTCTGTTCAGGGATCTTGAAAAAAGTATTACAGTTTCCACAAAAATATTAAAAAACAAAGCTGTTATCAATATTGATAATAATAAGAAATGATTTTGAGCGCCAAAGTAGTATACTGTAATGATTTCTGTGGGTAATATCAGTTTTGTCATCACATGAATTAATTACATTTTAAAACATATCAAAAAACACAGTAAAAACAGTAATATTGCGAAATGTTATTACACTTTAAAATGTCTGTTTTCTATATTATCACATAAATTCAGCCATATGAGCATTAGAGACTTTTGAATGCAGCTGACACTGTCAACTGTCACTTTTTATGGTTTTTATTGCATTTAAATCATTTTATGTGTCTCTTGATTTCTTGTAACATAATTAAATTGCCACATTTCTATATAAAACCCCTTGCCATTGCCTGAACAGCTACAGTAGTTATAATCTAATACTCACGACAGCAATTGTTTACAGTGCCTGGGATTTCAAACAACATATTGTGGATACTAATTAAAATTCGGCTTCCATAACAAATTATGAATAATGTGAGCAAAAAGCCTGAAATCTGTAAAAGATGGGTACACATCTTTTTTTGAAGTGATGGGAAGAAAAACTCTTTCAGCATATTAGCTGGTGGAAAGTTATATGTGTGACTATCTTATCAGTAGTAAGTTTATAATTTGAAGAGTAATGTGTCAATCACAATGACACCCTCACTATGAGGAACAGCCCACATAAACCTGGCATATGTGGGTCTAAGAAAAATTTGATTTAATGTTATCTCTGCTTAATGCTAACTGGATCTGTCATAAATTTGACAGTACGTCTGCCTGACTAGATGGGCTTATTGATAAGCAACTGAATCAAATAAGTCTCACAGCTGAAGGTATGTACTTTCTTGAATGCAATGACAACATCAAGAAATTACTAAATCAGAATGTAATTTTAAAAATGCATCTAAATAGTTTTAAAGTCAAGCATTTTAACTTGGATGATTGTTTCATCAGATTTTAATATGCCATTGGTTGACCAAATTGATAGTCCCGCCCAAACCAATGCCATTGGTTGAGCCTGTGTTGCTGTGTTAAGGATCCTTAGATGAAAAGAAAGTTTAAAAAAAATGAATTTAATTGAAATAGAAATATTTTGTAACATGATAAATGTCTTTACTGTCACTTTTGATCATTTTAATGCATCTTTGCTAAATAAAACTATTGATGTCTTTTTATTAAAAAAACTTTTTTTATAATAATCTTACTGACCTCAATTTTTTTTAATGGATATTCCTGTCAGGTTTATTCTTTGAATTTGTAGCATTTAGTATGTGTAATTGTGTTTTGACACCACGAGAATGTTCAGTCTGGCCTTATGTGATTTGATACACATCTTGTTTACTCATTAAGGTTATTTTAAGGTCATCACACAGTTGTTGTTCCTTCTTTTCTATGTAGAACCTCCAGTGCTAAGATCTCTGCATGTCAACTCATTCAGTTGTTGGCACATCAACATTTTTTTCAGGACAAACAGGTTATTGACACTCAGGATAGAACATCATAATTCCTTTACGTACCTCTAGTGTTGTTGGCTCAGTGTCTCCTGGGACTGAACCACCACCTTTAGCATTTGCAAAGCGCATATTTACTCATGACAGGTTATAGTTTTCAGGTCACTGCATGCCGCTAGATACATCCTTAGGGAATTTGAAGATGTTTTGTTTGAGCTAACACCACCAGCTGGATTCATCCATCTGCAATACTTCTATACTTCCTTCTTATCTTCCTTCTTTCCACACTTCCTTCTGTACTTATTTCCTTCTACACTTTCTTTCATCCTTTACATATAAGAAAGAAGTGTGAAAGGAAGAGCAGAAGGAGGGAAAGGTGGAAGGTCTACCTTTCGTTGTCCATACTTCTTTTACACTTCGTTCCACATTTCCTTCTTTCTGCACTGTATTCTATCATCAATAGATCCTTTCACATTTCCTTCTGCTCTTCCTTCCTTCCTTCCATCCATCCATCCATCCGTATTGCTCTTTCTTCTTCCCTTCCTTCTTTACTTCCTCACTTTTGCATTTCCTTCCATCATTTCTTCCTTTCACACTTCCTTTTTTCTGCACTGCCCACTTTTGTCTATACTTCCTGTCACATTTCCTTCCTTCCTTCCACACTTTGGCATTTCTTTCCACCACTTCTCTCCACTTTTCCCTCCTTCTGCTTTTCCTTTCACACTTCCATCCGCACTTCCTTTTTTCATACTTCCTTTCACATTTCCTTCTACACTTCTCTCCACTTTTTCCTCCTTCTGCTTTTCCTTTCTCACTTCCGTATGCACTTTCATCTTCCTGCAGTGCCTTCCGTCATCCATACTTTCATTTAATTTCCTTCTGCTCTTTTTCTGTTCTTCCTTCCTTTCTTCACTGCCTCAAATCATACATGCTTCCTTTTCCTATTTTCTTCCTTCTACACTTCCTTTCCACCTTACCCTCCTTCTGCTCTTCCATTCACACTTCCTTCTGCTCTGCCTTTCATTGTCAATACTTCATTTCACATTTCCTTCTGCTCTTTTTATTTCCTTCCTTTCTTTCTGCACTGCCTTCGGTCATCCATACTTCCTTGTACATTTCCTTTTGCCTTTTCTTCCTTCCACACTTCTAAATTTCCTTCCATCATCCCTTCCTTCTGCACCTCCTTTTACACTTCTTTCTGGGCTACCTTTCGTTGTCCATACTTCACTTCACATTACCTTCTGTTCTTTTTCTGCCATTTCCTTCCTTTACACTTTGTTTCACATTTCCTTCTTTCTGCACTGTATTCTATCATCAATACATCTTTTCACATTTCCTTCTGCTCTTCCTTCCTTCCTTCCTTCCTTCCTTCCTTCCTTCCACACTTCCTTCTGTACTTCTTTCCAAACTTTCTTGTCTTTTTGTCCTTTTATCCTTCTTTTGTCACGTCCTTCTGCTTTCTTCTGCCCTTTCTTCCTTTCACACTTACTTCTTCATTTCTTTCCATCATTTTTTCCCTCAATGTTCACCAGAAGTTTTCCACAGGTGTTTGCTCAACATGACGCTTTTCTCGAACACTCAAGGTCACAGTGAATCTCCAACTAATTCAATCAGCGAAAATGTACCACACAAGATAAAACATTATGGATTGACTGCTGCACAGACTAGATTGACTGCTGTACTTCATCTCAAAGTGTGCCACTTAATCGCCAATCAATATTATATTCTGAGCTGATGTCATAGATTAATTTGTTTGAAACTGAAAAGATTTCATATAGTGTGAGTATATTTTTTATAGAAACTCTGTGGTCCACTTGAACTTAGATAAGCTTTCAACGTTAAAACCCATTTACAGACATGCAGCCCGGTGCCGGGAAACATTATTACTTTAATTCAAATGCTATTGCTTTTTCACAATATCCTGTTCATTTGTTTACTACGAGCGAGTCTCATCTGGGAGGCCTCAGCACCAAACAGCGAAGCATGTATTAATATAAAGTAATGCACTGAATACTGAATTGGACCAGCATGGGGCCCCTGGGGCCAACTGTGTTTGGGCCATTATCTGATGCCTGGGTAATAATTTACCTTTCTGATTCAATGATTCACATGCTCATTGAGATACATTACAGGTACATCATTTTCAATGAGAGCCTGTTGTCGGTCAGCTATGGTCAAGGGTATTTTTCCTAGCTGCAGTGCACTGTTGGTAATCAATTCCACTTTGGGCATGACAATTTCATGAATCATTGGAGAGGCATGCGAATTAAAGCTGTAATCAATGTTTAGTGAGTTTCAATGGTGCAGTTGATATTCTATGCATCTGTAATGCATCTTCTCAAAAGACCCAACTGCGCCATCACATAATTACTCTGGGTTTGTTCCAATAGATCACTGGAAAAAATGGGGTAGTAAATGATAAATTTCCTTTTTTAATGAATAAATTTGATTAAGCGATTATCCGTTGTGCTATTTCTTGTGTAAGCAAATATGCAGGGATATATTTGAGTATGTGGCTCTATGTACATTTGAGAGAGAGAGAGAGAGAGAGAGAGAGAGATCTTTGGGTCATGCAATAGTACAATAAAATGTGGCGCTATGTTCAAAGTTTAATTTCATGGCATTGCTAAAATTATTAGCATTTTCCCCTCCCTTGTATGTCAGTTTTGGTCAAAGTGATTTGCTTAATGAATATTTTGCTACAGAATGCAACAGTAATGTAATGTATGTCAAAACTTTGGTGTATGTTTTCCGTCATATTTGTTTGAAATCAAAAGATTTTCAGACTTTCCTGGATATTTTGTGAAAATCTGATGTTCTAAAGCATTAAAATGTCAAGTAAGTCAGGGCATTTGAAAAGGGTGTCAAATACAGTACGTTATGTCACTAGAAAAAAACATGGGACATCTAGTCACCTCATGATAACCGTGATTATACCATTTCCAGGGGGCTCTTTTTGACCGGTACACAGTATATTTTCCCATTTACACAGGTCATGCACGCCCTCATCATTATGTGCTGACATGATTGCAGACTGCACACCTGTAGCAAATCCAGCAGCCAGCTCTGTGTACCCACTGTTACATCCACTGCTGTAATTGCTGCCGCTGTCTTCTCTCTCACACATACACATCCATATATATTATAACTATTATCTGGTATAAAAGAGAAGAATTTCCCTCAGCCTTGTGGAGTGTAAGTATTTGAGCAGCATCTCTTTAAAGTAAAAAAGAGACTTGGCAATTATACTGCTATTAAAAAACAGAAAAAAAGAAAATTAATATATTTATTGCAACCTTAATTAAGCTGTAAAAAGCTATATTAATATTAAGGAGTGTTATATGTCTTGGATGGTCTAGTAGGAGCCATCAAGCTGTGTAAAATATGCATCTACTATCATCTTGGGGTAAAATGATGAGAATCAACTAGAGGAGGATCTGATTTAATTGAAATGATGATGCTACAGCTGTGGATTTTGGCATCTGCTTTAAGTGACACAAGAGCTTTTGATTTAAGTCAACCTAAAATGGTGTTCACAACCCATTTTACTTCCTTAACATGACGTATTTCTTAGTGCAACAGGATGTTAAACAAGATCAAATGTAGGACAGGGCTTTGATTGGAATTGATTGGATCATGAGAAATGGAAAGAAGCCAAAGTGGAATGTAAGATTGCAGTGGATTGTGGAGGACTACTGAAACACTGGCAGCCTTTCTTGAGAAGGCTTTTTGACCAGGAGGCCAAAAATCAAGTTCAGTTGGGTGTCGTTATGTATAGCTCTTCTTCTTTTTATCACTATTTGCTATTATTGTCGTAATCTTTATTGACAAAAAAAAAGAAAATTATGTCATTATGTTCATGTCGTTCCACACCCATAAGACTTTTGTTCAACTTCGGAACACAAATTAAGATATTTTTGATCAAATCCACAATCTGACTCCTCCATAGACAGCAATTTAACCACCACTTTCAAAGTTCAGAAAGGTACTAAAGACATCGTTAAAATAGTCCATGTGACTGCAGTGGTTCAACCTTAATTTTACGAAGAGACGAGAATACTTTTTTGTGCACAAAACAAAACAAAAATAACGACTTTATTCAACAATATCTTCTGTGTCATTCTCATAAACAGTTTACGTTCAGCACTTCCAGGTTCTACGTCAGAACGCCGGCTCAGTAATGAAGGTCTTACGGGGGTGGAACGACATAAGGGGGAGTAATTTAATGCCAGAATTTTCATTTTTGGGTGAACTAACCCTTTAATGTAAATATCTTGCAAGATCCCATTTGCCTTCCTCAATGCCTGATCAAAAACAAAGCATGTTTTCCTGTTCTTTTCGGTTAGCTCTATGCTAAGCTAGTAGCTATTAGCCTGTTAATTGACAGCTAACTGAAAACACAAAGAAATGTAATTGTTTATTTTGAGCATTTTTAACTTTGGTGACAAAATATGGTATGTGAGCTGCAATTTAAAACACATTTTTAATGATTAAGAATAAATATAAAGCAATTTTCTATCACTTCTAATCAGGCACCAAATAAAGAACCCATAACATTCCAAATGGAAAAGAATGGAGTTTTTATTGAGAAAGTAAATGTTATGCCGACTTTAAAGATCACTTTTATTACAGTGTATGTTTTCAGTTTTTTTTTTTTTTACTTTTGGTTTAAAGGGATTCACCCAAAAATGACAAGATATTTTGAAGAATGTCGGTAACCAAACAGTTGATGGGCCCCATGATTTCCATAGTATTTTTTGTCTATACTATGGAAGTCAGTGGGGTCCATAAACTGTTTAGTTACCATATTCTTTAAAATATCTTCTTTTGTGCTCAGCAGAAAAAAGAAATTCATACAGGTTTGGAAACTCTTGAGGGTGAGTAAATGATGACAGAAGTTTCATGTTTGGGTGAACTATCCCTTTATCAGTATGCTTAGTTTAAAAATAGTTTAAAGAATGCTTCATATCAGTATGTCAGAATAAGAAATCATAAATAATTAATATATAGTCAAATATATAGGTGAACGACAGCAAACAAAAGTTACGATAGCAAACAAAAGTTACGATTGAAAGAAAATTTGCATTAGTATTTTTTCACATATGTACAGAAATTCTTCAAAGCTAAATCTATCTGTGAGCCTGTGATCAAAAGGGGTGAAAAAAGAGATTTTGATGTTGAATATCTCTGTGTCAGTGTTCAAGGGCAGCTTTTCCTGCACTGCAGAATCTTCCAGGTAGATCTTCCACAACCGTATCGTCCCTGAACGTATCGTAACCTGATCACACATACATGAGCAATTAAATTCAAGGCCCAGCCTCAAGGCCTGCCTGCACCTCCCGCACTGTCCGTATTGAAGTTTAATATAAGCCCTTTAGTACTGAAACTGCAAATCAGTTAATTGCCATTATGTCTTGTTATTAAAGTCGTAAAAGAACAAAATCAGCACCCATTAAGGCAACAGGCTGTCTTTGAGAAAGATGGCGAGGGAAAAATAATCAAACGAGAAAGGACACCTAATTCTTCTGTGTTTATTACCACAAAATATTTTATTTAAGCATCAATTGAGTGAGTCACCTTCAATTTCTGCTTCTTAGAAAATTATGTCACCGAAGACCATTGAACATTTTCAAAGAATAGCGAACATGGGGCGGCTCTCCGTGTTTAAATGGCCCTCCGACGGTTTTCCTGTGTAAATAATTAGATTCCCTCATTTATCTTAATATCGACCTGTTTGATATTGCAGTTCCCCTCCTGACTTGATGTGAGAGAGAGGAGCACTGCAGGGCGGCCCATTGTACAGACTTCTATTTATCTCTCTCTTCCTCATTTATGTTCTTTCCTCTTTCTGTCTTCTTCTTCTCCCCTCGTTCAGCTTGCCCTGAAGGCCACATAGGATTGTGTGAGCTTTCTGTAAGTTCAGAATAAGAGAAATGCAGTTATAGGATTTACACAACTGAGGAGTGATAGAGGAAGTTTTAATCATTCCCAGAGGATCACATGTTTCACTTTCATAGCTCAGTGGTCTTAATGGCGCTTACATTGATAGTTCATCCAAAAATTAAAGTTCTACCATCATTTACTGACCCAAACTTGTTTGACACTTATCTGTGGAATAAAACGAGAAGATATTTTGAAAAACAATGGACCCCATTGACTTTCTCTGAATAGAAAGTAGGGAATAATAGAATCTTAATTTTTGAAGTTCTGTGTCAGCTTTGTGTCAAATGTTTTTCCCCAAATTTCTTAGGATAAAAATAGATCTGCTTTTGTCAAACAGTTGAATATTAATGTGGATAGCAGCTCAGATCATTTGGTCTTAATGAGAAATGCTGGGATTTATTTTGGAATCTCAAACTTCTTGGCAAATTTGATCTCTTCTAAATCTCTACATGAGATTCACGAGTGATTACTGAGTCTTTTCTGTGAGGAGAAATAATTGGACCGGAGACTCCATTTGCTTCCATTTGATCTCATTGCTATCTAGGAGGAACAATTGATCTCTTTTTTTTTTTTCTTTTTTTTTCCTTTTCTTTCTTTGGGTCATCAGATGAGTGAATGAAAGCAGCTCCTATAATGAAATGTTTGCTCAAGACCCGTTAGCCAATCAGCAAAGAGATAACACAACACTGGCTTTGCACTACAGGGCATAACTTCCAGGCTCCAACAGTGAATTTAATTTGGTTTTATTCACCCCAAGACTGAAATATGGAACCTATATTTTTGCCTGTGGAATGTAAATTTCCTGCCGGCAGAACTGATATTAAATCAATGGGCCTGCTGAAATCTATTTGAGTGGAGTTTTGCTAAAGCTTTGAATCTGGACAAACTCTCTCAGCAGGCTCTGATCTGTAATTCCAACAGTCTGCGCATATGAATTATTAATTTAGCCATTATGCTAAGTCTCCCTTTCTGGATCAATTCATTATTAGCTTTGGCGATTATAGCACAAGGTTGCATAGAACATTCAGAATGAAACACAATTGATTTATGAACTTTGAGAGGCAAATTTACGAAACACTTTTTATTTCAGCACAAAAAAACTGCGTCTTATTCTAAAACGAATCTCCAACAATCCAGTTTATTCTGGCACTAAATTCACAGTACAGTGAATTGTAATTTTCTTAGCAAAATTGTAAATCAAGCTCATTGTAGATTGTCACAATTTAAGTTGCTCTATTACCTCATATGGAAAGCAGGAGGTAAACAGATTTTTTTGTTTAAAAGAAATCGCACAGTGAAGTTTTGGTATTTAAAAGAGCTGACTTAGGTCCCTGGATTGCTGTGATGGAGAGATGATGTACGGTGTACAAACTTTGCTGTATTATATGGTAAAATAGCAAGTAAAAGCTATAACATAATCAGTTACAATACTGATTGCAATAATTTGCATTATATATGTGTTATTTGTTGCATCAAATTACATTTTTGTATTTTTTTTCTTATGATTCCATTTGACTGGGGAAAAAAAACAACAACATGGACATTCTCTAAAATTTTATTAAATGTGAAGTTATACTTAAGCCACGCACACACTTTTTGATTGTAAGGCCGATTATGAATGTAAATTGATACTTTTGACTGATCGCGCTCAAACGCGTCCAGTCGCGTTCAGTCTGCGATTACAGTCGGTGTTCAAATTCCATGTGAAAGTATATAAATCTGCTTCAGTCGCAGGAAACAATCGGTATGTGTGTTCAGTTCAGTCTTAGAATGTTTCAGCTAATCGTTAAATGTGTGCCCGGCTTAAGTGACAACTTGGATATTTGAGTTGCCTAAACTTAAAAATTTAAGGCAGCAAGAACACTTACTTTTTAAGTTGAAACAAGAATTTTTTTTTGTAGTAGTGTGTTTTAAAAATGTACTATTTGCAGTTAGACATGATTATTTGATTTCATGAGCAAAAGTATCTGATAACGGAGATAATCATGTGATCTGTGACCGCATGTAAAATAAAACTGCTTTTTTCAGCCGCATATATGACTGGAGATTTATATACTTGATATATGCGACATGTGAGTGTACATCATTTTAAACTTATTTGACAAAAGTACTGTTTATTTCTGTATGTATAAAACTTTTTTAACAAGGGAGGAATTATGCAGCGCACCTTTAGCTGAACTCCAGAACAGGCCGCCGCCTTCAGACTCATCCGTCATGTCCTCTCATTTTGAGCACGGATGCATAATTTACTGAGCTTCAATATGAATCTCAGCTTATTCCTCTGATATCCAGCGCTGGTCAATTATCTCATATTATCAATATCTGCCATCTATATTGCATTGGCTCATTTGAATTTCATAACCAAACACTAATATTCTGCCTTTTTATGAAACCTTTATGGTAATGTGGCCAAGGTTCTCGGGGCTATCAATTACTTAGTGTGTGTCTGTAAAGCTGGAGCGAGTGGGAACTAATGTCTTGGCCCTTAAGGTGGTAGGACATACCATCTTTTACCTTCATTACTGCAGTAAAGTGATGGTTTCCTCCTCAACCCCCATGGCAAGTCATTTAACCTATCTACACCCCAGTCGCACAGTTTGTCAAAGCACATTCATGCGACTGCGGTACGGTTATTGGAGCCACAATGGCGATCATGTAGGAGTACGAGAAGATGAAGTAAGTGATAATAACCAGTTTGGCTCAGGGTTTTGCTTGGGTGATATATAGTGTTTTGTGCATCTCATTTTAAGACCTTTACATTTCTTTTATGTTGTAATTATTTTAGTATACTGCAACATTTGAGCTGCGGTAAAGCATAGAATGTGTATTTCTGTGTGCATTATGGTTTTGCAACAACTTGACACCACAAACACACACTTATTTATCTTGAATTGGAAAATCTGTACGAACCTCAAGACAAATATTGAATTATTTATTCCTGTCAGTGTATGTGTGAGGATGTTTGTGATGATGCAACGGTGGTCTCATCCCTTTTATTCATAATTTCAGATGAAACTGAATGAAAAAAAAACCCTTTCAATAACAACAAAACCCTCTGAACAACGCATAAGTAATAGCTCACATCTAGAGAACAATCACCCCATTGTGTGCATGCTCTCAGATAAAAGGATTTAATCTGACTTTCTCAAACTACACGAGGAGAACTGTAACTGAACTGCATTCTCGCGAATGACTTAAAGACTAGCAGGACAAGACGTACTGACTACAGTTGGAGGTTTTGTATGTTGACGGCTGGCAACCATATGGTAAAAATCGCCACACTGAATGGCAGTACAGATTGAGAAGATGAGCTCTAAGAAAAACAACCTGTCCTGCAGAAGAACTGCATTTTTACAATTCATGAAGAAAATTTGAGTGAAATTTGATCCTGTGCTAAACTTGATTCTAGGGGTATTTTTGCTGGTTTTCAGTACTTTTCTCTGCAGTTGTTAAGGCAGTCTAGGTGTTTTTTTTTTTACAGTGTTTTTTTTTACAAGCCCTCCCAAGTCTTTATGATAAAGTCTAGTCCAGTTTACTTAGAGTTTTAGTTCACCCAAAAATGAAAATTCTGTTAACATTTACTCACCCTCATGTCGTTTCAAACCCGTAAGACTGTCGTTCATCTTCGGAACACAAATGAAGATCTTTTCGATAAAATCTGAGCGCTTTCTGTCCCTTCTTTGACACCTATGCAACTGAAACTTTGATGCTTCAAAAAGTTCATAAAGAGATTGTAAAACTAATCCATATGTATTGAATGGTTTAGTCCAAATTTTCTGAAGATGAAAGATTTTCCATGAACAGATTGAATTTAAGCTTTTATTCACATATAAACAACCATGTTTGCTGGACGTGTGTGAGAACCAATGAGGTTCCTTCTCGTGTGTTACGCAGCATGTTTGAGCTTCTGCAAAAACCAATGAGGTTCATTCTCGTGTGTTATGCAACACTTTGAGCTTCCGCAAGAGGTTTGTTCTCATGCGTCAATCAGGTTCGGTTAAGCTTCTGATCAATGTTTACATGTGAATAAAAGCCTAAATTCAGTCTGTTCATCATATAAAGCGAGAAATTTGGACTAAACCGCTTGATTGATATGGAAACAGAAACATGACAGAAAGCTCTCAGATTTCATCAAAAAGATCTTTATTTGCATTCTGAAGATGAACGAAAGTCTTACAGGTTTGGAACGGCATGAGGGTGAGTAAATAATGACAGAATTTTCCTTTTTGGGTGAATTAACCCTTTAAATTGACAGGGCCCAGGATAACTGTTGTATGAATGGGTCTCTGTCCCCCAGGCCCAAAGCGTTGTGTCATATCTCTGAGAAATACTTATATTGATGCTTTATAGTATCTTGTACATGTAAATTCCAATCGCAGCAAAACACGTGAGCTGTCAGACAACGTTGATGCTCTTTTGTACTCTGCACCATTTAGCTGTTTAATAGCTATTGTGCTCCTCAAGTGCAATATTGCTGTGGAATCCACTCTCATAATGCAAAACTCATGTAATGGACTGTTATTGAAGCAGAAAGGCCCAATGTAGTGTAGGTTAAGCAGATGGAGCTCTTGTGTATTCTAATGCTGATTGACAATGAGAACATTATACTATCACTGGTGGTTTGAGGAAACATTAGAACAGGGAGACCTATAAAGAGAGCCAGTGTCTATGGATATAGGTGTCTTTTTGGAAAGAGGAAAAGAGAGAGAGAGGTGGAAGAGGTCATAAATTATGTGGGAGCTAAACAAGCTGTTGAATAATTTACCATTGTAATGTGGCAGTGAGAGGATAAAAGAAGTTTTGGCCACAGATTACTCACTGTTAGAAAATCTCTGGAAGCTTTGACTGCAGAAAATTAAAGTTGTGTTATAGTGCAGGGCACTGAGCTCGCAGGCAAAGACATAGAATGATCTTTCTATTTCTTGTTCTTTGTCTGTGTAATTCCTCATTCGTTTTTTCTTTATTCTGCACACAGTTTAGATCCAATCAACAGGTGGAAATGAAAGGATCCTAACCTCAATTACACGCACATCTTTTTGCAAACAAGCACTTGAACTGAAGTCTTGCTCCAAAAACAAGAGTAAATAGAAGTGATCACTTTTCATGAAATCAAAATTACATCTCGGTTGACTGGCTCAAAAATGCCTGGCTGCCAAACTGACTGCCCATGAGGAAAAATGGCAGATTTCGAATCACATACTTCCTGGGGTTGTTCTTGTTTTCTCTTGGTAATTTTGACCTCCTGTTGTTATTCCAAAGAAATATTGCCTTTGTAATCTTTTAGAAAAATATAATGACTTGCTCCACCTGTGCTAGTGCTTTCTTACACTGTAAAAAAAAAATGAAAAAAATCAGATCAGCAACTTCAACTCTATTTCAAATAAATGTTCTTTTGAATTTTCTATTCATCAAAGTATTCTGAAAAAAATATATATGACAGTTTTAATAAAATATAAAACATTGATAATGTTAAGAAATGTTTCTTGAGAACCAAATGCAGCTTTGCCATCTCAGGAATAAATTACATTTTAAAATATATTAAAATAGAAAACAGTTTCTTTAATTGTAAGAATTTTTTCAATGTTATTATTTTTACTGTATCAAATAAATGAAGCCTTGGTGAGCATAAGAGACTTCTTTCAAAAACACGTTAAAAAATCTTACCGACCCCAACTTTTGAACGGTCTAGTAAAGAAGCCACACTATTTAACATGTCATTCAAATGGCATGGGAAAGTTATTCCAGCACAAAATTTTAAGTTGTGGTAAAAATGCTTTGGATAAATCATTTGCTAAATTATTAAATTTAAATGCAAAATGACTTATATTTTTACATCACCAAGACATCTTATTTTTACACCCTTCCCTTCCAAATATCTGTCATACATAGATATTTTAGTATGATTCAGTCATTTCTTGATGTATAAAAAGCCCCATGCTTTCTCTATCTCTCTCGAATGGTTTGTTTCACTCTGAAATATGTCACATTATGCATGTAAAATGGGTTGTGATGGGTGCATGGAGAAAGAGATATCTATCCCATATGTGTTTTTATTAATTGATAATATAAGCATATGCTCCACAACTACATCTAACACCTTAACTTGTGCTATTTACACTAGTCCAACACTAGTTTTCATGGGCAAAACAACAAAGAGTGGGTGGAAAAAAGTCTGGAACTGTCTCCAAAACCATTATATATAAAATCAATGGAGAAAAATCATGTTTGATATTCAGGACAGAGCGATGAGCAGTGGGTGCTCCCGTATGCTTTTACTCAACTATAATTAGGTTAATTAATCTTGTTGCCGATCCAGGACTTGACAAGATTAAACATCCGTGATGTTGGTAGCTGGACTTTCCAGCCCATCAAATTTGCACATCGTTCCCCAGAGATCAATTTATTTTCAATTAGAACAGCAGGATCAGAGAGCCGATTGGAGGAGAGAAGTTTCTCCATTTAGAGGCAAGTAGGCAAAAAAATAAAAAATTTAATAAATCTTTAGCCAAGCTCTCAGAATGTGTCAGTGCATTTAAAGAATTGAAAAGAAAGGTCATTGAATAGAAAAGAAATATGCAAAATCAAACTAGTGTTTTATTGCTTCCAGTGTTAGAACTGAAGTTCCAAGTTACTTAACTAGTATATAACGAGATAGATTATGACACATTTTGTTATATTTTATAATTATATTATTTTACATGTATATTTTATACAACATTGCTGTCTAGAGGAAACCTTATATTGCCAAAAAAATCAACTTTTCAGGAAATGGAAAAAGCATTGCATTTTTTGAAATAATTAAACACTGTATTGTCAAAGTTGATATTGTGGCACCTGCATGTGTCATTATATTTTTAGCATTTTACCAAAATCAAGCTCAAATGGAGTTAAGAGGTTTTTGACCAGCGAATTTCGGAGAATATCGGACATATACATTAAAGTTCTGTCATGAAACTCTAGATGGCGCAGGCTAATAGGTCCTTTAACTCAACCTGCTCGTAATCACATTGTTATTTATAGGGCACAGCTGATTGGTTCCTGCTGTATCAGTAGCCAATGAGCTTTCATGCTCAACCTTCAAAATACTTGGATAGCATTTGCCTTAAAAGTGCAGCGTGCTTTCACAAACTCTCCACCTTCCCCAGCTCCACCTGTGTAGATCTGCTATGGGTAATTCATGTACGCTATATTGTACAGCAGTAGCATGTCTTACTTGCTCACAGCAGCGTGTTGTGTATGTATTGGCAGTAGCAAGTCCCGTACTTTCTCTGCAGCAGCAGCAATAAAAAGCAGCAGTAGCAGTGTAGCAGATCTGTTCCGCCAAGGCCAAACATATCAACATTGTCATACCCATTACTATGCCAAACACTCCGAGAGCTGTCATGGCAGAAATGTGTTTTGTCCGTCTTTAAAATGGCCGCATCTGAGGCAGTAAGCACATCATATTACGCTTTCATCAACTTACAGGTTATAAAGTTTACTGTTGCTATCTGAGCGCTTAGTTTTTTCTGTCATTTTGCCAAAATCTCATGCAATTAAAGACGAAGTGCTTCACACAGACTATTTATTGGCTATGACTAAATGGCAAATGCTAGACTCTTCTCTATTCCTCAAATATATTAAACATTAGCCTATATAGGCCCGGTTTCACAAACAGGGTTTAGATTAAGCCAAGATTAGGCCTTAGTTCAATCAGGGCATTTAGGGTTTTTTCATTTGTCTGTGAAACTGGGGGTTAGTGTTTCTGAGTAAAGAAAATGCGGTACTTATTCAAAGAACACTTGCATTGCAAACAAGCAGAGACGGTTTAGTCACAAACTCTTTTTAATACTTTTCATTGGTTAAATAATTGCAAAATCCACAGGCAGACATAAAGGGTGACCAATAGTAATGATATATGAAGGAAATAATATTAATGACGAAATATGGAGATACAAGGTTTCTGTCTGACAGTGATGATAATTTTCATTTGTAATAATAATTTAATATGTATTTTTTGTAACACCCTACAAAAAGATGCAAAATGCTACATATTTATTGAAGAAGTTATTTTAAATGAAGCATCCAAACAAATCAATTGACTAAAATTTAATTCAGAACTACCAATGCTTCAAGAGAAGAAATGTAAATATTTTAAGAGAGCATATTTGATTATCTCATTTCACTTGACTATAAATCTGCATGTTTTTTCTGAGACTTGTTTTATATATATATATACCAGAAAGGAGCTAGACCTGATCTAAGAAGATTTTTAAGAAGGCTCTTTGACCACAACGTCACGTTCACCCTTGAGAGTGTCTCAACGTAACCCAATGGTAATGGTTTTTGCTTTAAACTTTATTACAGGAACACTAGCAAGCATTTAATTGCTGTGATAATTACTTGCAAGATTTCACAAGGCCTGCATTGCCTACAACAGCAGCCTAAAACAAAGTATAAATAGCTGTGTTTTTTTTTTAAGTGCAATTCAGCAAGTACCTCTAAATGTATTTGGCAGATCGGCAGGTGTATATGTGTGTGTGTTAAACAACACATGGATGGTGACCAGGACCTTTGATTGTGTCCCGCTGACTAGCACACAGATTCTCGGACATGCTCGCACACTCTCAGATCTGTGTAAGAGAATCCCTTCAGAGCGGCAGCTGTCATCCAGAGCTCCCTACCACCTGTCACATCCACTCCATCAAATATCACAGATCGTTCAAAAAGGAACTACAGAACGGCCATCAATCCGGTTATGAGTATTCATGAAGTGAAACAAGAACTCATCTGAGATGGCCAAATGGTGGACAGAAGCCTTGATATGCTCAAAGTACACTCCTTTCTAGGATATGTCAAGTTAAACAGTGCGTGAACTCAGTAAATAGCATTACTAAAGATAATTACATTAAGGAGTTTATGCTAATCTTCTTAAAGCTTATCATGTCATAATTATTATAGAGAGTGGCACAACATAGCTGCATCAACAGTGAGCGTGAAAATGACTTTAGTCAAATGTTCATCTACAGAGGACACAATATCCCACAGGAAAAACAAATCTCTGTAATATCTCAGTTGTTTCAGTTAGAGAGCAATGAAATCAAATGGAGAGCAAATGGAGTAAACTATTCCTTTGGTTTAAATTGATAAATCCCCCCCTACAATTTTAAATGTCGGCATTTTTTCACCCTCATGTTGTTTCAAATGTGAATGACTTTATTTCTTCTATAGAACACAAAAGACAAATGTTTTCAGAATATCCTGTTCTATCCTTATCATTCCAGTGTAATGAAAGTGATTGAGGACTAAGGTTTTAAAGCTCCAAAATGAAAAAGAAAAAACATAAAATTATAATAAAAGTGGTGCATATCACTTCTGCACTATATTCTCAGTGTTCTGAAGCTAAGCTTTAATTTTTTAAAGGAACAAATCAAGTTTTTTTATTCATTATTGACTGAAAATATTGACATCGACACTAGCTCCCCTAGATACATTCATGAGAGAAGCAGCAATTGCTAATTTGGGAACAAATCATTATCTGTTTCTTTAAGTTAAGAGTTTAGTATTGTTTATACACTATATATTATAGTATTTATTACAATCTTGAATTGGCTTTTATTTTTACAAATGTAAATATAAATAGAATATTCTAAATTTACTTGAGTAATTTTATGTTTTTGTAATTTTTATTAGTTTTTAAAGTATTTCTATCCAGTTTTACTTTTATTTATTAATTAACTGATTTAAGTTAGTTGCTAAGGCATCATTTCTAATTGTATTTTATTTTATTTCAGCTTTATTTCAATTACCGAGGTTTTATAAATTTTAGTAAACAAAAACAACATTTCAATGAAACCAGATGAAACCATTCAGGATCATTTGCGTTTCATAAATTTAACTTCTGGAAGAGAGGCGTATGCACGTTTTTTTTGTGCATACGTTTGTTCTCTGAGTACACACATTTGAAAAATAAAATGTCGAATGGTTTCTTTCTACACAACATTTTAAAAATGAGGCCCTCAGTCTTTTGTGTTGTGTTTTCTTCTGGAACTATATAGGATAAACCAGTGGGATTACTAGGAAAAAAAGATCTCAACAACATCTCCAGTTTGCCAAGATCCAAGGTCTGGAATCAAAGGTCAGAATTTTCAATATGAACTCAAACTTTTCTCATTCAGTTCTTCCAAGACCAAATGATCTGAGCCAAGCTTTCGAGTGTTAATTTTATACTCTTACTGCATGTTAACAATTGACTCATTTTGTGTCTATCTTTATTTCTCCTAAAGTATTTTAAGAGAACCATCTGCGACGAAGCTGATACATAAATGAACAATGACTGAGAACTCCATTAAGTCCCCCGAGCTATGAAAAAGCAACCTCTGAGCAATAAAAGTTTCCCCTGGGATCCTTGTCACACTTCCACCAATACATTCCCGAAAGAGCCACAACTGTGACCATGTTACTTTATTACATGCGGTGAATGAGGCTGAATAATAACTCTGTCCTTCTGCGATCAAAAGCGAGGGCAACTAAATGAATAATCCAGAAGTGATGATCACAAGCGTCAGACGTTTTATGACTAAACTGTGCGGTCTTTGTTTGGCATTCAGAGTTTGGCCCTGGGGCAGCGCCAATTCCTTTTTCATCACGACTCTGTGTGAACAAATTGGCTCATTTTGACAAAAAAGTTTTATGAAAACGGGAGCGAGGGCAGGTTGTGGGTCAACACTTCTGTTCCACCCACACATTGATACGAGCAGGCATTTCAATCACACTTGCTCACAATGACCTCTATTGATCACAACAGCCAGAGCAAGAGAAGGGAAGGACATGTATTTATCGTAGAGGAATGGACAAGAAAAGACAACATAGGAGGAAGGAAGTAGGTAGAGACAGAGAAAGAGACGGAGATGACAAAGGGGAAGAATGAGGTTTGGAAGAGAACAAAGACGATGTAATAATAAGTGTCAGGGCCAATTATTGTTTCCTTATCCTCTGCATTGATCGATCAATTTGTGCCCGTCCTGCTCAGTGTTGCCTTCTGCTTTTAAGGGAAATTCAGTACAAAGATACTCAGAATGGATTCAGAGGCATCGCAGACATGTTTGAGATTGAACACAAGTCTTTAAAACCATTATTTCGATCATGTCTTCAAGAGCAGTGTTTCTCAGCCCTTTTTTTCTCAGGAAAACCCTTTACAATGTTTCATGACCCCTTTTCATTAAAGAAAAGGCACTTTAAAGGGGACCTATTATGCCCCTTTTACAAGATGTAATATAAGTCTCTGGTCTGTGAAGTTTCAGCTCAAATTACCCCACAGATCATTTGTTATATCTTTTCAAATTTGCCCCCATTTGGGTGTGATTTGGGTGCAAAAACACGCTGTTTTCATGTCTGTACCTTTAAATGCAAATAAGCTGCTGCTCCCTGCCCCCTTTCCAGAACAGGGTGGAGCCTTTACAGCTCGTGGTTCGGATACTCCAGCAACAACAAAACCGGAGAATCTCACGCAGCCAAAATGTCAGAAATTGTCAGTAGCAGTGTTCAACCATATATGTTCGAGCCAGAGTTGGACACTGATGGAAAGACTCAGGAAGAAGTTACAAATTTTAGAATGCAACAGGACGATTCTGAAAGGTTAGTTGATGAATTTATGTAATTGTTGTGGAGTTAGCTTTATTTAACTTATCGATTAGCATGTTCCGTCATGATCATCAATAAATTGTTGTACAGGTGCTCATGTGGGAACTCTAGTAGGATGTTGGTACCGACCAATATTTCAGAATCAACTTTTGTGCAAATCCAGCATTGAACTGAACCTCGTTTGCAAAGCATTCCAGCGTAAAATGATTTGCACAAAAATTTAAGACTTTACCTTACTTCTTTGGCACATTTCCTTCATAAATGAACTTAATTCACTGTGTCCTCCTCAGTGGCTCAGATGCCTGGGAGTCTATGGAGACTCTTGTGTTCACTGGTACATTCAAAAACAGAACATATGTAATGTTTATGTGGCGCAGACATTATATAAATATTATATCATTGTATCAATGTACCGTTGGTTGGCTCTTGATTTCGCCGATTGAACATGCTTTCGGGTTGAAACATGAATGTCTGAGAAGTGACATACTGTAGTCTGGTGATTGTCCGTGTTGGTCTGTGTCTGTCAGTGCAGTGTGAATTGGCCTTTATAAAACAGTTCAGGTCCTCCAATCTGATTGGTCAAGATGTGCTTTGGGAGTGTTCTCTCTCGCTCCATGATTGCTTGAACTGGGGTTTCTCTCACCAGTGAGCATGGAGTGAAACATACTAGTTCATTTTATTTTTCTCAAAGAGAAAATATATCTCTGTTGAAGGATTTTTGATTGCAGCTACAAGTGAAATAATTATTTTCCCTAAAATCTAGGTCCCCCCAAAGAGAGCTCTGGTGACCCCTAGTTTGGGAAACCCAGTACAAGATAAAACTGTGGTACACTGTGAACTAAATGATTGGAGAAGTCTACTATACATCACCAGAAAGAAGTATGTCATTTGACCGGAAGATTGAGCTATGACATTTTGATTAAAAATTACATTGCCAATAAGATAAAATAACATGCATTTAGAAAATAGGGTGAATTCTAATTTTTTATTTTTTTCTCAGTTTTTTTAAAACTGATGTTTATACACATTGGTAACACTTTAGAATACTGTTCTTACTTACTGCATAACTAATAAGGAATTGCTGAAGAACTAATAGGTAATTCTTCATTAACACTTAAGTCACTACTGTTAACTACTAAGGAAGATGTGTTAACTAATCAGTATGCAATAGAATTTTATGATTATGTTAAGTAACAGTTAGCTAATCAATAACTATAACTATTCTGTCATACCTCCTGAAGAACTTATATTAATGATCTACTAATTAATGTTCAAGAAATATAACTATGAAGTAACTACTAATGAACAGAAAATTATTCATTTCATGATTCAATTAAAAATTACTTGAGTAAAATTACAACTACTTTGTACTACTTTGTTACAGTCCATCACTTATTATTATTATTTTTGCCTGTATGGTGGTGATTAGCTACTTTGTGCGCATGTTCTGTAAGAAATCAGCTTCGGAAAGGAACCCCACCCTCACAGTCTTGCCATAACTATCTAACTTACTACAGATATAAAATGTTTTATTTATTTATTTATTTACCCAAACACTGGGATGAGGCTGTTGAGTCATTTTTGGGTTATTTTCAGTGTTGGGTAGTTTTTGTGTTGTTATTGACCAATATATATATATATATATATATATATATCTGAGTCAGAATGATGTGGTAATTATTTATTAATTACTAATGGGTTCCTTAAATCTTCACTTTAGAATACTGTTTCAAGTTCTAAGTAATTACTGCAGAATTATCTAATAATTCTTTATGAATTGCTAATGGGTTCCCTATATTTTTACTTTGGAATACTATTTCAGGTTCTAAGTAGGCCAATTCCTGCAGAATTATTTAATAGTTCTTTATTAATTACCAATGGGTTCCCTGTATTTTCACTTTAGAATACTGTTTCAGGTTCTAATTCCTGCAGAAATATTTGATAATTCTTTATTAATTACTGATGGGTTCCGTGCATTTTCACTTTCCCTCAGTCATTGCCTTACATACTGGAATTTAGTCAATGGTAATGTGATATGCTGAGGAAAACAGACACACTTACAGTACTGTATATGAAATATAAAAACTAATCTAAGGTAAGTTGGCTATATGGCAAGGCATTTAGAGTGGGGGTGGGGATCCTTTCCGAAGTTGATTTCTTACAGAACATTCTCACAAAACAATTATTTACCACACAGGCAAAAACCTCAATAAAATTAATTGTATTTATTAATAATGCATTTTCATAATACTACTACTGATAACATTAGTAAATAAGAAAGGGCCACAACTCAATGTAATTGTGTTTGACTGTTCATTAGTAGTTTCTTCATAGTTATTTTCCTGAACCTTAATTAGTAGATAATTAATAGTAGTTCTTCAGGAGGTATGACAGAATTCATTAGTTATTGATTAGCTAACGGTTACTCAACAAAATCATAAAATTCTATTAAATACTGATTAGTTAACACATCTTCCTTAGTAGTTAACAGTAGTGAAGAATAGAATTACCTATTAGTTCTTCAGTAATTCCTTATTAGTTGTGCAATAAGTAAGAAACAGTATTCTAAAGTGTTACCTATACATTTTCTATTCATCATGGCAGCCGATATTCATCAAATAATGGTGAAAAGCATTTGTGTCGTTATTCGATTTGCATAATTTCTTTAGTGGTTTGTGTGCTAAAACAATACAGACAGTGCATGCAAATAAAAGAGCTATCAGCAACTGTAATTTATTCTTGAATCCCCCTTATTCTTAAAAGCTAACCACTTTTGTTTTCCGTATTTAGCAAGATAAGGAAGAGCAGAGATGTAGTCGTATGAAACTTGTTTAATCTCCCTCTATCACGCATCACGTTTCATCAGTTTTGACATGCCTGGTATTTATCAAACGTAATCTTTATTAGACACAACGTTATGTGTATGTGCACGTGTTTAGCATACCAAGACAGTATGTGGGCACACAGATGAACCGTGCCAAGACAAACATCTCAAACACAAAGATGGAGGGATGTTATCGCAAAGGCACAGAGGCTGGCAAAGACTAACATACTGCTGTTTGTCTCTCAGGGTCTTCAGCAGTAAACAGCACATCACCCTAAGAATATAGCAATGTAAACGAGATGTGCAATCATTTCCCGAATTCAAGGCTATACGTCCATAACACAGACAAATGAGCGTGTTTTATAGATACTGGATGATTTATGCAGCTTTTATGTGAATGCAGCCCTGCAGGGAAACCCTGATCATAAGGTAGTCGAGCTGATTTTTGGAACATGGTAGTTGGTTGAATGTGGTCTAGATCTAACCAGTTTAACCAAGGTCTACCAGGTTAAAACTAGGTCTATCAACTATACTTGTTGTCATAGATTGTGTATTTGTGTATTTGATTTAAGTGTATTTCATCTGACTGCACTGGCAGATTTCTGTGCAGTAAGACAAAAATGCACTTATATATTTTAAACTCCCTATATATATATATATATACATATATATACGCTAGTACATTTACTTTGTGCTAAGACTTTTGAAAAAGAATATTATTGCAATACTTTTTTGCAGTGAAGAAACCGTATCTACTATTTTAATCTGGATTTCAATGCAGGGAATATCTTAAACCTGCCTGAAGTGGTTTCCTGGTCTAAACTGACTGAGCTGGTTTTTACCTGGTTTAGAATGGTTGACCAGCCGATCTCCCTTTAAACTTGGCCAGCTTGTCTTGCTAACTGGGTGTAAGCTAGTTTTGGCAGGCGTGAAGATTCTAGTTTGTTGTCCACCAAACTGATCAGGCTAGTTTACTATGGTAGTTTTCGAGGACTTTTATTTTTCAGCTAGCATTTTTTTTCTCCCCAAACCCCTCTAAAACCATCAAACCAGACCAGCTTGAACAGTTTGGTGGCATGCGAAGACCAGAAAACCAGTTTAAGCTGGTTAAAGCCATTTTTTCTCAAAAACCATCAAATCAGACCAGCTTGAACAGTTTGGCAGCAAGCAAAGACCAGAAAACCAGTTTAGGCTGGTTAAAGCCATTTTTTTCTCCCCAAACCCCTCTAAAACCATCAAACCAGACCACCTTGAACAGGTTGGTGGAAAGCAAAGACCAGCAAACCAGTTTAGGCATGTTAAAGTCATTTTTTTTCTCCCCAAACCCCTCTAAAACCATCAAACCAGACCACCTTGAACAGTTTGGTGGAAAGAAAAAAAGCAAACCAGTTTAGGCATGTTTAAGCCATTTTTTCTCTAAAACCATCAAACCAGACCACCTTGAGCAGTTTGGTGGAAAGCAAAGACCAGCAAACCAGTTTAGGCTGGCTAAAGCCATTTTTTCTCCCCAAGCCTCTCTAAAACCATCAAACCAGACCAGCTTGAACAAATTGGTGGCAAGCAAAGACCAGAAAACCAGTTTAGGCTGGCTAAAGCCATTTTTTTTTCTCCCCAAACCCCTCTAAAACCATCAAACCAGACCAGCTTGAACAGTTTGGTGGCATGCGAAGACCAGAAAACCAGTTAAGGCTGGCTAAAGCCACTTTTTTTTCCTCCCCAAACCCCTCTAAAACCATCAAACCAGACCACCTTGAACAGTTTGGTGGAAAGCAAAGACCAGCAAACCAGTTTAGGCTGGCTAAAGCCATTTTTTCTCTAAAACCATCAAACCAGACCACCTTGAACAGTTTGGTGGAAAGCAAAGACCAGCAAACCAGTTTAGGCATGTTTAAGCCATTTTTTCTCTGAAACCATCAAACCAGACCACCTTGAACAGTTTGGTGGAAAGCAAAGACCAGCAAACCAGTTTAGGCTGGCTAAAGCCATTTTTTCTCCCCAAACCTCTCTAAAACCATCAAATCAGACCAGCTTGAACAGTTTGGTGGCAAGCAAAGACCAGAAAACCAGTTTAGGCTGGCTAAAGCCATTTTTTTTCTCCCCAAACCCCTCTAAAACCATCAAACCAGACCAGCTTGAACAGTTTGGTGGAAAGCAAAGACCATCAAACCAGCTTGAACAGTTTGGTGGCAAGCAAAGACCAGAAAACCAGTTTAGGCTGGTTAAAGCCATTTTTTCTCCCCAAACCCCTCTAATACCATCAAACCAGACCAGCTTGAACAGTTTGGCGGCAAGCAAAGACCAGCAAACCAGTTTAGGCTGGCTAAAGCCATTTTTTCTCCCCAAACCTCTCTAAAACCATCAAATCAGACCAGCTTGAACAGTTTGGCGGCAAGCAAAGGCAACAAAAAAAAAACAGTTTAGGCATGTTTAAGCCATTTTTTTATATTTCAACAGGCAACCAATCTATTTATCAATTCTAAACATAATATCTTGAAGATCACAGTGTTAATTTAGCTAATATAAAGCTATATATTTTATCCCCAGGATGAGTAAAATAACTTCAGCAGGAAGTGCCCGTACATCAGCCACATTCCCTCAAGGAGGTTCTGTCATAGACAGTCATAGTCATCATTCAGACCCCATACCCTCAACCAGCTGGCTCATAATTACACACACACACCACACAGTTTATACCCATTGACATGCATGTATGCTCACACACTCTTTTACTCCCATAGGCCTGCTGTTTGATTCTGATCTGTCGATAAATATTCAGGCCTATCATCATTATTTATTTCGTACGCTATTGGTTTTACATCACAATATGTTCATTTGCATGCCTGTACGGGGCGTACGTTACGGTAAACCCACTGCAACGCTGCCAACAACCTCCTGCCGCACCCCATAATTTATAACACACATCCTCGGTGCGCTTTCCATGGCCTAGCATCTCCAAAAAAGCTCAAGGTCACTCTTAAATAACACTCATTTTTCCCAGCTTGGCCCACCATAATAATTTACCCCCCAGGCTCCTCCTCACAACAAAAAAACGTTTCCAAACGCCCCCGTCTGCCAATCCTCATGGGCTTTATTGATGGCCAGAGCTCATCTCTGCTCTCAGGTGCCCGGATTGTCAGTGTATCAGTGTGAATACATCATCAGTGAAAGGCGCGAGCACCTAAACCCACTCCAAGGCAATAAATCTGGCAGCCGAAAGGGTCCAGGTGATATAAGAAGTCCCTCTTGTATGGAGACGATAGGTGACAGTGAAGGACACTCCATATCAAGATGCTGCACTGTCTGCGCGACAGGCCTGAGCAATAGGGATTAAAACGTTGCAGGAATGGACAACAGAGGCAGGAAAGATGGGGAGAGAGGGAAGTTTTGAGAGGGATTTATGAACAGGGAAAGGACAAACCATGCCTGGAATACTATATAAGCTTAGTCTCATAAACTAAAGTCAAGTTTGTTCTTTTATACAACTGTTGGATGTTCGCAGAGGAAGATTTTAGCTGTTCTTTCAAAGCTCAGGAGGTTTGAAGGAGAATAAGTTCATAGATATGTTTTATGTGCTGTATCATCCTGGGCACAGATGTTTACATTTACATTTATGCACTTGGCAGACGCTTTTATCCAAAGCGACTTACATTGCATTATACTATACATTTGTATCGGAGTATGTGCAATCCCTGGGATCGAACCCATGACCTCGGCATTGGTAGTGCCATGCTATAACCACTGAGCTACAGGAAAGCTTCTCTTAAAGTATCTTACACTCTTAAAAATAAATGTTCCAAAAGTGGGCTTTCACAGTGGTGCCATAGAAGAACCATTGTGGGTTCTTGAAAGAACCATTTTTCTTAGTATTGAGAACATTTTAATAATCTGAAGAACCTTTTTCCACTATAAAGAGTCTTTTTAAAGAGCCCTTCCTTGGATGTTAAAGGTTCTTCATGGAACCATAAATGCCTTTATTAACCTTTAAAAATGCTCAGTGATACAAAAGAGTCTGTTGTCTAGCTATAAAATAACATTCCATAATCTGTACTTGGAAGTATTGGATGAGAATTGTTTGAGATCATATCGAAACCTCTGACCTTCTTTTTGCAGATTTTGGTATCTGACTTTATTGAGATCTCTCATGCTTGTGTCTCTCAGATAAAGGTTTACAGCAACATGAAGGCAAGTAAATAACAGGATTTTTATTTTTTGTGAACTATTCCTGTTATATTGCACTTTTAGAGCAGTATCAGTTATTTATTCATTTCTTTTGGGATATTGTGGGGCTATTTTTGTATAATTAATATGTTTTGTTCTGGTTTTTATTTATTTATTTATTTGTAACAGAGAAACTATTTATAAAATAACAGAATAATGAAGGCATACTGAAAAAAAAGTCAAAAAGTCAAAAAAAGTCAAAAGTTGTTTTTTTTCAGTATTGATCAGAATTTAAAAAGCAGAAAATTAATGTTTTAATTTATTTTGTAAGGTCCTGTTTTTGTCTCATTTTTTATCAGTTTAGTTAATAAATGTCAATTATTTATTTTATTTATTTCATTATTCAACCAGTTTAACATTGGCAATCAGATTATGGATTTTTTTGCTCTTTACTCACCCACTGTTATTTTAGTATCATTTATATGCTATTATAATATATAATAATATTTTGAATTAGCTTTTATTTTGATATATTATTTTTAATTTTAGTTTAAGACATAATTATGTTTTAATAATTATGTTATTCATATTTTTAATAATTATGTGCTTTTGTCTTTTTTCTATATATATATTTTTCTATTTAACTTTAATTTGTTTTAACTTTGAATATTTTAACTTTAGTTTGACTAATTTTAGTACTTATTTTATGTCAGTTACTTGCCAAGTCAATGTTTCTCATTTCCATAAGTTTTTAAGTTGTTTTTTTATATATACAGTGGGTACGGAAAGTATTCAGACCCCCTTAAATTTTTCACTCTTTGTTATATTGCAGCCATTTGCTAAAATCATTTAAGCTAATTTTTTTCCTCATTAATGTACACACAGCACCCCATATTGACAGAAAAACACAGAATTGTTGACATTTTTGCAGATTTATTAAAAAAGAAAAACTGAAATATCACATGGTCCTAAATATTCAGACCCTTTGCTGTGACGCTCATATATTTAACTCAGGTGCTGTCCATTTCTTCTGATCATCCTTGAGATGGTTCTACACCTTCATTTGAGCCCAGCTGTGTTTGATTATACTGATTGGACTTGATTAGGAAAGCCACACACCTCTCTATATAAGCCCTTACAGCTCACAGTGCATGTCAGAGCAAATGAGAATCATGAGGTCAAAGGAACTGCCTGAAGAGCTCAGAGACAGAATTGTGGCAAGGCACAGATCTGGCCAAGGTTACAAAAAAATTTCTGCTGCACTTAAGGTTCCTAAGAGCACAGTGGCCTCCAAAATCCTTAAATGGAAGATGTTTGGGACGACCAGAACCCTTCCTAGAGCTGGCTGTCCGGCCAAACTGAGCTATCGGGGGAGAAGAGCCTTGGTGAGAGAGGTAAAGAAGAACCCAAAGATCACTGTGGCTGAGCTCCAGAGATGCAGTCGGGAGATGGGAGAAAGTTGTAGAAAGTCAACCATCACTGCAGCCCTCCACCAGTCGGGGCTTTATGGCAGAGTGGCCCGACGGAAGCCTCTCCTCAGTGCAAGACACATGAAAGCCCGCATGGAGTTTGCTAAAAAACACCTGAAGGACTCCAAGATGGTGAGAAATAAGATTCTCTGGTCTGATGAGACCAAGATAGAACTTTTTGGCCTTAATTCTAAGCGGTATGTGTGGAGAAAACCAGGCACTGCTCATCACCTGTCCAATACAGTCCCAACAGTGAAGCATGGTGGTGGCAGCATCATGCTGTGGGGGTGTTTTTCAGCTGCAGGGACAGGACGACTGGTTGCAATCGAGGGAAAGATGAATGCGGCCAAGTACAGGGATATCCTGGACGAAAACCTTCTCCAGAGTGCTCAGGACCTCAGACTGGGCCGAAGGTTTACCTTCCAACAAGACAATGACCCTAAGCACACAGCTAAAATAACGAAGGAGTGGCTTCACAACAACTCTGTGACTGTTCTTGAATGGTCCAGTCAGAGCCCTGACTTAAACCCAATTGAGCATCTCTGGAGAGACCTAAAAATGGCTGTCCACCAACGTTTACCATCCAACCTGACAGAACTGGAGAGGATCTGCAAGGAGGAATGGCAGAGGATCCCTAAATCCAGGTGTGAAAAACTTGTTGCATCTTTCCAAAAAAGACTCATGGCTGTATTAGATCAAAAAGGTGCTTCTACTAAATACTGAGCAAAGGGTCTGAATACTTAGGACCATGTGATATTTCAGTTTTTCTTTTTTAATAAATCTGCAAAAATGTCAACAATTCTGTGTTTTTCTGTCAAGATGAGGTGCTGTGTGTACATTAATGAGGAAAAAAATGTACTTAAATGATTTTAGCAAATGGCTGCAATATAACAAAGAGTGAAAAATGTAAGGGGGTCTGAATACTTTCCGTACCCACTGTATAATCTTATATTTATATTGTATTTAATTTCAGCTTTATTTCAATTAACTTAAATGTTTTTTAATAGTTAATAACAACAGAGTTACAAACCCATATGCTGTTATTTTTTTCCATGAAACACAAAGGGATCTTCATGCACAACATCTGTTCATACTGACCACAGCTGTCAAGCTCTAAAAATGACAATCCTCTCCTCCACTGTTGTTTTCTAACCAAATAAGGCACCTTTACACATGTTGCATGGGGTTGGAGATCCATGACATCAAATATCACGTGTATTGCGTCCTCTTAATGATTCTTCAACAGGTGAACTCCATCAAGGACTGATTCATATGCTGATGCTAATGGACCGACATGTCCCTTTCCAGATGCTCTTCATTAAATAAATGCACTTAGCAACTTATAATAAACAGCCTTAGTTTGGATGCCATAGTGACCACAGATCTGAAATGATCAACTTGTGCAAGCAAAAAAACATGTAAGGATGATCTACCTCAGCTTTCTTTCTCGCACACACATACACCCACTTTTTTCTATTAGTGAACAACAGTTTTGTGATTACACTGAATGATTTAATTGACCTGACTGGGTTACCATGTATTTAAGAGAATTCAATTAATCTGTGAGTAGACTGAGCTCATGTCTGACAGATTACAGCTCTATTTCCTCAGAAGCAGGTCAGGGATCTAAAAACAGTCTTTTGCCAGCGTTCAGGGATTGCTTGGTTCCAAATGAACGTATTTAATGAACGAACTGCTGCTCTTGTTCACATTGCTCGGCTCTGATCGGCTGCCGTCGTATCTGGAGGGATGTCGGCTATTTGTTATGCTAATATAACATCGTCAGCTCGCTGGCACTTCCAGATATGTTAGGCAACACTCCACCTATCGCAAATGAGATTCGTTTGGTAAGCAAAGTGGAAGCCGCTGCCTTAGGTGCTATTTGTGTGCTTTATAACACTGGGAAAGAGAGAGAGAGATGGAAAGAGCAGTGAGTGATACGGAAAAACCACCACATCTGTCAACAGGCATCAATAACCAAGACACAGCATCGCCCGTCTCTTTTAATTAGCTCCTGAGGCAATATGTTTCAATCGAACCTCATTCACTGCGTTTTCAAATGAGCTATGAAACAAAGCCATTTGTGTTTCCTGTAAAATGAAGCATGTGCTCCGGAGCCGGATTTGTCTCATGCCTTAAATTATTGCAATCATATTTAAATCTTTTTCTTCCAAAACCTGTCGTTAAACACTGTTTTTTTTTTTCATTCAGATGGCGGATTAGATGAAGACAAATGATTATCTGCTGACCCCTGTGGACAGTCGTTTGACTCTTAATGAAGATCTGTTTAGAGCGAATTCAACAAACCAAAGCCATGAAACACGAAGACTTCTTCTGTGCTGAACCTTTATTTTCTGTGCCTTTTAGGCATTTTATAATGAAATCAAGGATTTTAGATTTCAAAACAATTTGTAGAATTTCGTCTTGACCTTAAATAACACTGGGAGAGGAATCCTTTTGAAATTTGTACTCTTATCTTATTATACCTTCTGTAGTGTGTATAGTTTCAATCAATAACTAAAAATTAAATACAAGTATATTTAACAGCACATTTTGATGCATATAATATTTGCATGGAAATTCTGGGATTTAAAGTCCAATTTAAAACTTGGAATAGTTTTACTTCTGTCTTGACAACTCTCCGAGTGTTTGTCATGGTAATGGGTATGACAATGTTGATATATTTGGTCTTGGTGGAATTTATATGCTGTTATTGCTGCTGTTGCTTCTGTATGAATGAATGAATGAATGAGGCATTTATATAGCGCGTTCATATGTACTACTGTACACCCACAGCGCTTTACAATCATATCAGGGGCAGCAGCAGCAAAACTAGTAACAGCAGCAGCAATAACCGCAGCAGAAGCAGCAGCGATAACAGCAGCAGCAGCAGCAATGACAGAAGCAGCAGCAATAGCAGCAGTAGCAATAACAACAGCAGTTGCTGCTGCTTCTGCTGCTGTTATTCTGCTGTTGCTAGTTTTGCTGTTGCTAGTTTTGCTGCTGTTAGTTTTGCTGCTGTTGCTGCTGTTATTGCTCCTGTTGTTTCTGCTGCTGTTATTGCTGCTACTATCATTGCTACTGCTTCTATTGCTGCTGCTGCTGCTGTTATTGCTGCTGATGCTGTTGGTGCAAATCAAGTATGGGACTTGCTACTTCCAATACATCCGCGACACGCTGCTGTGAGCAAGTAAGACATGCTGCTGCTGTACAATATAGCATACCTGAATTACCCACAGCAGATCTATACAGGTGGAGCTGGGGAAGGTGGAGGATTTCTGAAAGCGTGCTGCACTGCTAAGGCAAATGCTAACCAAGTATTTGAAGGGTGAGCACACAAGGTCCGGCTACTGATACAGCAGGAACCAGTCAGCTGTGCCCTATAGAGAATTATATGATTGCAAGCAGGTTGAGTGAAGGACCTATTAGCCTGCAGCATCTAGAGTTTCATGACAGAACTTTGTATTTATTTTGAATAGTTTTAAACAACTTAATTTAGAAATATGTAAGATTCTGCTTTATTTTAGGTCTCTAATCCAAAACATAAACAAACAAACAAATTTGAGGTATAGATCTACAGAGCCCCTAAAGGGACATGATGATGAAAAAAATATGAGATGGGAGGAAAAAAAATATATTTCAATGCTTTTACGTTCTCTTGCAAAAGTTTTGCGTTCCCCAATGAAAATTTGCATTCGCTCACAAAACCTTTGCGTTCCCTCACAAAACTTTGCGTTCCTCTGAGAAACTTTGCATTCGCTTGCAAAGAACTCAAACGTTTTGCGAGCGAACATAAAGTTTCTTGGGGGAATGCAAACGGTTTGCAAGGGAACACAAAAGCATGATATATAATTTTTCCTTCCATTAAATTTTTTTCCCCTTCACCATGACCCTTTAGGGGCTCCTTATATATCTTGTTCCTGTTATTCAGATTTTCACTTAAATTGTTATGCTGATTATGTAATTTGTAATGAAAAAAAAATGCAAGCATTTTCCCATTTTCACTCTTGTTTCTAAAACTGCAACAATGGACTTTATTTTTGCCATCTGGCAGATTGCGCTCATGCCATTTTGGACAGGTGTAGCATTTCCTAATGAAATATAGCACCATTGCTGCAAACTGTTTCAAACAACTGACAGGATTATCTTTGGAAAATCGCTTCAGGATTTAAATCATTTTAGGATTTAAATGCAACTTTCTGATATCTTGGCACCATCACTGAGCAATAAGGAGGATCAGTGCAGATTTGATCGTGGGGGTCTAGGGATAAAAGAAGGTTCTGGTTGAATTTGAAGACAATATTAAGAAAGTTTTGAGGGCAATCAAATAAAAACAATTTGCAGAGTGGGAGAGGAGTTTTAGGCTGAATAGTATCTTACTTGAGGGAGTAATGACAAACACAACAGGGGTGCGATTATCCCAAACCCAGGCTTAAAGCCAGCTGTGCACACATTCAGACACACTCACACTATCAGGGCCTGTGTACACTCAGAAACACGCCTGTACACCTGATCACACATTCAGTCACATGTAAACATTGATATTTATTATTTTTTCATACTGAATGTGACAGTCTGATCTAAAAGCAAAGGAAGAAGCTCTTCCAAAAATGAAGTATTTAAATAACATGTTTTGTCAGAATCTAAGCAAATTTTTCATTAAATGAGAACATAATGATAATTTTAATTTTAGTGTAAACTGTTCCTTTAAGAAAGCAGCGATGAAGTCATAACCTGGGCTTGTGCATCTGTGGTCTCCAACAATCCAAACCTCAAAAAAAGAATTTCTCTCTACCCTTGCAATGATTTTGATTAAATCTTTCAGAAGATCAAAGTATTAATATGTCTTTACCTCCCTAATCTCTTCAGGTTTCATAGGTTTAAACTGAGTGGAGTGGGAAATCACACAATAGAACACCAGCATGGCTTCCTTATAAAAGCATTAGCGCTGTAATCGTCTGCCTTTGTTTACACCACAGTAGTTGCACGACGACGCTATAATCACTTCCAAGTCAGAAGAGAAAGCAGCTTATGTAAAGTTTATCGCTGATGCCTGGGCAAAGCACTCTAGTCTACACTGGTTATCGCGTCAGTATCAGCAAGACTTCCTGCCAGCTGTTATGTCAGTATGGTCAGTGAAAATGGTAACACTTTGCATCACAATGTCCATGGTACACATATTACATGTTGATCTACTTAATTAGATCAATAACAATCAAAATCGGTCATTTCAAGGTGTTAACAAAACAATTACAAGTACATACTAAGTATATGTTTATTATTACTCCTCAGTACTTACTAATGAATACTCAGTACTTATTGGATGGATGGATGTATTGATAAATAAACAGTTCTGTGGATTGACGGACGGACGAATGGATGGATGGTTTGATACATGATAGACAGTTCAATCGATAGGTAGATGGATAAAGTGTTTGATTAGATGGATGGATGGTTTGATACAGTAAAAAGAAGGATAGACAGTTCAATCGTTAGTAGATAGGACAGTTCGATATGTAGATTGATAGATAGTTTGATTGGATGGATGGAAGTATTGATAAATAAACAGTTCGGTGGATTGACTGATGGATGGATGGTTTGATACAGTAGATTGAATGATAGACAGTTCAATCGAAAGGTAGATGGATAGACAGTTCGATAGGTAGATGGATAGAGAGTTTGATTGGTTGAATGGATGGATGGATGGATGGATGAATGGTTTGATACAGTAAATAGAATGATAGACAGTTCAATCGATAGGTAGATGGGACAGTTCGCTATGAAGATGGATAGACAGTTTGGATGGATGGATGCATGGATGGATGGTTTGATACAGTAAAAAGAAGGATAGACAGTTCAATCGTTAGTAGATAGGACAGTTCGATATGTAGATTGATAGATAGTTTGATTGGATGGATGGATGGATGGATGGATTGATAAATAAACAGTTCGGTGGATTGACTGATGGACGGACGAATGGATAGATGGTTTGATACAGTAGATTGAATGATAGGGAGTTCAATCGATAGGTAGATGGATAGACAGTTCGATAGGTAGATGGATAGAGAGTTTGATTGGTTGAATGGATGGATGTATGGATTTATGGATGGTTTGATACAGTAAATTGAAGGATAGACAGTTCAATCGATAGGTAGATGGGACAGTTCGCTATGTAGATGGATGGATGGATGGATGGATGGATAGATAAATGAACAGTTCGATAGGTGGATGGATGGATGGATAAATGAACAGTTCAATGGATAGATGGAGGGATGGACGGATGGAAGGATGGATGTTTGATAAAGTAGATAGAAGGATAGACAGTTCAATTGATAGGTAGCTGCATAGACAGTTCGATAGATGGATGGATGGATGGATGGATGGATGGATGGAAAGAAATTTACTGGAAGTTCTTGTTTTACATTGCTAAAACATTTTAAATCATTGGTTTTCATTAAGGAAAGGGCATTCAAAAAAATCTCAAATTCATGATAATTATGACACATCGAACAAACCAGCCAGCATGACCTCAAGTCTTGTTTGTCAGATGAATGATAGAGTGAAAAGAACCAGTAAAAGACTTGACATTACAACAGATGATGCAAAATGGACAAGGATAATGGGAAAATGGAAAAGTGTTCCTGAATAGGACTTAAGCTTTGTAAATGGACTCTATGAAAGGTCACCCAAACACATTTGGTCATCCAAAAATATAAGGAGAGAGAAAATTAAGAGCTGAATGACTCACTGTCAAGCACATTAATTCTTATGAAATGCCACGAGTAATATGTTAATTGTTAAATGTATTTGAATTCATACATAGACATAATTCTTTCATTAAAGTTCAGATTCTGAATGTGTGCATGAGTGGGCAGGTTAAGCCAATACTGTGGGGGCCAAATGTCCCAAATGGCTTAATAAACATATTATGTCTTGATGAAAATATAAAAATTAACATTGGTTTGGGTGAAGGTGAGGTTTAGAAAATACAATTAGCTCAGTATTAAAACAGGTCAATGGAATGTCTATAGTGTATGTTTCATTATAGCGCGTGTGTGTGTGTGTGTGTGTGTGTGTGAAATGCTCTCTTTCTCAAAGGCTTTAAGCAACATGTTTACTATAATTTAACCTTGTACATGTATCATTTGTCACTCCCTTGAGTACAGCTACCAGCACAACAAATTACTCCATGTGCCTATATCCAGCACTATTCACACATACAGTACAAAACAACATGCACACACACATACAAAATATGTATGTGTGATATGTGTGTACATCACTTATAGACGATCCCAGGAGGCTTATTTCTCATATTTTACTGTGTTCCTGTGGTCTTGCTGGACTCTTAAAATGACTTCTCGATAATGTCACTGGCATTACTGCCCAAGTGGGCCTTTGAATCTCTTTTAAACGTTCCCATCGCTTTCAGGTTGAGGCTGGAGCCGTTTACGTCAGGTGGAGATTGAACACTGTGTGTGTCCGTGTATGAATGCTTGCAATGCATCTGTGCAATATATGTTTATGTGCTTGGCCATATTGGCCTGGCTTCATGAGTTTTTAATGTGTAATAATGCAGCAGCGAGTGTAAAGGAATAGCTCATTGCCCTTTTCAGAGTACAGCCAGATGCTGGGGCCCTTTGCACTGAATGGCCATAATTATGATGGGCAAATATCAAAATGCTGTGAAAAAACCATTCGGTTATCATCTGTGTCGTTAATGTTGTCATCATGTTAATGCCCAGATTAGCTCTAACATTTGTTTGTCTCTGGTAGACATAGTAGAATTGTAATGGCAATGGTAGGCCTATAACACAGCAAAATGTGG
>RJVU01075544.1:4743074-4782808 GCA_003731715.1 Anabarilius grahami | reverse complement strand
TACAGAGAGAGATACTGTACATTTTTATCTATACATTCTAATACATTTTAGAAATGGATATTATTGCAAACATCTTTACAAACTTATGCAGTACAACAAAGTTAAATTATTTCAAGATTTCAAAATCTTTTTTTTTTTTTTTCAAATTTTGAAATTGAGGAATGGGAAGATTATTTCAGAGCAACAAAAGAAGAAGAAAGGGTAAGAGTGTAGGCTATATGGAGACTTGAGTTGTTTGAAGGATATACAGACAGTTTGGCGAGAAACAGTGACTGTAAGGACAGTCGAGGAACAGTCAGGGAAAAATTGCGAGAAGGCCCGAGGCCTCTGTCGTCCTGGTTTAGTCTGTCCATCCGGTCAGAGTGGACGAGAGGTGTCTGTTGGGAGAACAGTGATTGACATGTCCCTTTGCCTGTTCCTTTAATTGTCCTCAAAACTACTGAACCACAGAGACTGTCTAAATGGCCACAGAAATTCAGATGAATGGCTGTTGGCATGTTGTTATGTGGTTACATAACAACATGAAAGAAATTACACTTTCATTCTACATTAAATTGATCAAAAGTGACAAATTTTTTGAACAATAGTGTATGTCTGTGGTTCCTTCATTTTCCTTCCATTTTAGTGTCCATGAGGTGAAAATTATAAGTCTGGTCCCACTAAAAATAATAGCACAGTTCTCCTTGACAAGTCACACAATCTGAAGTGTTAATCAAGTTCACGACACAAACAATGTGGAGTTTATTACTTAGATTTATTCAAATCCCTAACCTTAACTACAGTATGAGCAGTAGTGCTAGCAAAGCTCGCTAATAATCTTCATCTTTCTCTCTCTTTTGTTCTCAGTGCTGGTGTTTTTTTCCTCTTGAAGTAACAGTTGCCAGGTTACGGCTTCTTGAAATGCACAGTCATAATTATTTTGAATAAATAACGAGAGGTCTATTCAGAATGGACTTGAAGGAAGATTGGGATTCAGCTCATGGAATAATGCAGAGGTAGCCATGCTCCAGTGCCCGCTGTGTCTTTGTGTGTGTGTTACAGAGTCTATATCAGGATCCATTAATCATATCACCTCATTAAAACACAAGCGCAGGCAGGTCGGCAAGCGTGCGAGTGTGTATTTTACATGTGACTGCATATTACCTTAAAATTTAAATCTTAATTTGTTTAGTGCAACAGCTTAATGTGTGTGAACGGCTGTAAATCCCACCAACCTCCATTTGAGTAGCGGTGCAAAAAAGGTCATTGGGAGTGTATGAGTGTGTGTCCTTGTTTCAGATGAGTGCTCGAAGTGAACGATATTGGTAAACACATTGTCTATTAGAAGTCCTCCTCTGGACGGGGACGTGCTTGCAGATAATGTTCATTTGCAGCCTGCCAGTCCATAAACTCCAGCCATATCGCCACTGAAAGAGCTTTTCTTTTTCCAGATGGTCAGCTCCACTATTGAGTCCCACAGGCGTGCATATACAAACACAATCTGAAAAGCACTGTGTAAGCTTGCCCAGGCGTGGCCATTTTTCTGTGAAACAGAACAATTCAATTAGGAACAGAGAGCTCCCCTCCAAATTACTGATGGAGGATAAACAGGGTATTTAAAGGTCTCTCTTTTTCTCGGTGTGTATTTGTGTGTTTCCATAAAATCAGCTGTAATCTCTCTCCAACCTGCCCCCAACTGGCTTTTTCTAATTATGTTATAACTTATTTTAACAAAGAAAAGGTCTCGTCTTCTGCTGTTTTGATTAATATTGTGTCATGCTGAGAGAGTAAAATGTCGCCGCCTGTGACAATTTAGGTCACTGCATAAATGAATACATTCCCACCAAAGTTTGAGCGGAGTTTGTTCATGTAATTCATATCTTTTCCTGATCTTTTCTTTACAATCCAATATCTTCATTTATGTTTCACATAAAAGTAAGTCACACCTATTTGGAATGACATGAAAGCGAGTAAATTGACTGGTTTGTTTGTTTGTTTGTTTGTTTTTGGTTGGGGGGGTTAGAGAACTGTCCCTTTAAGATCGATAATTTATGTGAGAAGTAATCCTCTCCATACAACACTGATAGTATCAATCTGCCCATTCCCAGTATTCCTCCTACACCTGAATTGTTTCCTTTATTTTCTTGTAGGAAAAAGATGTTTTTAATATTTCAGTTCTGTCATAGAACAGGATAAAAAGCAGAGACTCTTGCTGAAGTTGAGTCTCCTGAGAAAAGATCCTAATAATCTCACTCGTGTCTGGCTAGAGTTTAAAGAGAAATCTCAACAATGTCACCAAACAATGTTCATATTTGCCAAGATTCTTGATTCCCCTAATTTTGAATATTAATAATTATAATAGTATAACAATAAAATAACATCATTTGACATTATACAATAAATAATTCCAATGTTTTTGGACATGAAAATGACAATATAGTAAAGAATTTTTATATTAAAGGGGTCCTTGATTATGATTTCACTATTTTTACTTTAGTTAGTGTGTAATGTTGCTGTTTGAGCATAAACAACATCTGCAAAGTTACGATGCTCAAAGTTCAATGCTAAGGGACATATTTTCTTTTACAGAAAACGCTTTTTAAGGACTACAACAAATGGCTGGTAGGGACTACAATAAGCTTCTTCCTGGGTTAGTGACATCACAAACCCCAAAATTTACATAAACCCTGCCCCTGAGAACACGCAACAAAGGGGATGAGGCCATGTTGGGCTGCTTTAGAGAAGAGGAAGAGTTGTTGTAGTAGAGTGTTGTTACCATGCCGCCATTTTACGCCGGACTGCTTCACAAACGAGAGTCAATTCAACGCTGGATTTGCACAAAAGATTAACATTACGGCACATGCTAGTCGATGAGTTGAATCAACTCCACAGCAACTACATAAATTTATCCACTAACCGTTCAGAAACGTCCAGTTGCATTCTAAAAGTTCTAACTTCTTCCTGAGTCTCTCCATCAGTGTCCGACTCCGGTTTGAACAATGTAAGGCTGAACACGTTACTGACAATCGTCATTTTTGGCTGTGTGAGATTCTCCAGCTTTGTTGTTGTTGTTGAGCGACCGAAGTGCGAGCTGTTAAAGCTCCACCCTCTTCTGGAAAGGGGGCCAGGAGCAGCAACTCATTTGCATTTAAAGGGACACACACAAAAATGGCATGTTTTTGCTCACACCCAAATAGGGGCAAATTTGACAAGCAATAATAAATTATCTGTGGGGTATTTTGAGCTAAAACTTCATAGACACATTCTAGGGACACCAGAGACTTATATTACATCTTGTAAAAGGGGCATTATAGGTCCCCTTTAAAGTGGGATCAACTGTGGGATCAACATCTAGCGAAGCTTGTTTCCGACACTGAATTAAACAATTTAAAAGATAATTGCAACATTTTATCTCAAAATTCTGACTTTTTTTCTCGGAATTCCGAGAAATAAAGTTGCAATTGCGAGTTATAAGGTCAGAATTGCGGGATATAAAGTTGCAATTGCGAGTTATAAAATCCAAATTCCGAGATATAAACTCGCAATTCAGACTTTTTTTCTCGCAATTGAAAGATATAAACTCAGTTCTGAATTTTTTTCTCACAATTGTGAGTTTATATTTTGCAATACTGACTTCTATTCTTGCAAAAAGTCAGAGATAACAGTCATAGATAAAAAGTCGCAATTACCTTTTTAATTTTTTTTATTCAGTGGTGGAAACAAGCTTCCATACCATCTGATACCATAACTGTACAATGGTAATTTTTCTGGAAGTTTTCTGTATTACAGGTAGCAGACCAAACCTGTGTACCTTCCACATCCCTTTTATACTCATGTTTAATCGAATATCATTGAGTGTAATAACAGAACCTGTCAGTTTTACACGAGTTGCATTCATAAGACCGATGTCAATATGACAGTTTGCATCTTGTAAACATCATCTCATAACTCATACAGATCAGCTGAGGTCTTTAGGTCAGTTCTTTTTTGTTGTTGTTCTTCTTCTTCTTTTCATGCTGTTGGTTTTTGTCTGTCTGAGTATTTTCAAGTGTCTGAACACATGCACACATACAGTAGAGAGACAAATGTGTATTGTTCAACTCAAGGTCAAGCATTAGGGTCAAAAGTTCCACTAGCAAGGTGCTAATCTGCTCAAAATGGAAACGTAGCAAGTGTACTTAGTTGCCACAAGGTCATAACCTTACTATTCAATAAAAAATGAGGTTACTGCTAGCAATAAGGCACAATCAGCATCATAATAAGTATTCAGGTGCCATGGGCTGCAAAAAAAGCTAATGTTATGCTCTCATTAAAGCACTAGAAGTATTTTATTCATCTCTACGATGGCTTTAAAACTGAGAATAAAGCGCTTTAGTAATCCAGTAGTTCCAGAAGCATATTGGCAACCTGTTCTGTATTTATTTGTGCAAAAAAGAATCAAAAGACTTTATTTTTTATGTTGGCAGATGGTGTTCGTTTTGTGATTATCAAAAATTCTCATGCTTTGTGTGCATACACAAATATCCCATCATGTTCACATTGATGTTTTTAACTAATTAAAAATCTCATTAGAAGAACTGTAATAATGATTTAATGATCCCTCCATTGGCATTTACTGTAAATCCGGTCATAGGGTCAATCAGATTTGCACTGATTATGACTAATTTCAATGTGAAGCGGGTCATAAACAAATGATTCTTGATTTTTTGAAACCTGGACATTTAATTTTATTATTTATCTTTCTGAGTGCCATCTCAAATCCCTGTTTGACTTTTTCAACTTTTTCGAGATGCAGTCGGTCATGGCTTTTCCTTGGAGAGAGGGAGAGATGTGAGTGAGTATAATCCAGGATAAAGTTTAAAAGTCATTTTTTCAATGTTCTGGGCCAAGATTGTCCGCTAATCACAAATCCGAGATCCAATCTGGAATCTGTGGCTTACTCCGGTAAGGTCTTGATGGATGCCGTTGCTACGGATTGTTCTAAAGCTCCCGCAGCAACAGCCTCCATGCAACCGGCATGCAACCGGCCTGAGCAGAATTCCAAATTGACCTTGGAGCGATGAGATTGCCATAGGCGTTTTTATCCCCCACCTGGCCAGAATTGGGCCAATAACAGGGCAGTGTAAGAAAATGCTTTGCTTTTGATCCACTGACACTGTCTGCCATGGCTTTGATCTCACTGTAATAATCTCATTGTTTATGGAGATGGAATTTTGTTTTCCAGGAAGGTTGTCACTTTCAAATGAACTGCGCTGAGAATGTGTGTCCTGGAGGTGCAGGTACCGTATGCATGCGTGTTCTGAGAACAAACATTGGCTTCAATCTCATTACATTTGATTTTACATGAGTTGACAAGGGTAATGCATAAGCTATGGGAATTACAACAAATAGAAATCTTGACAACGGAATCAATATAGTTCATAAATTAATTAGATTATTCCCCATCAGCCATAATTTCGGATACTGTACGATTCTACAGTCAACATAACATCTGATTCAAGATAAGGCCTGATTTACCCACAATCCCGAGCAGATATTGACTGCTCACTCTTGTGTGATGAGTCATTCTTAACATATGGTGACAAACATGTACCCTGTCTTATCAGTCACAGAAATTATTCAAGTGTTCAAATACCATGAACATTTTATTAAATAATAATAAATTATATTTTTATTCTTTTTCCCATTCACGGGTATTTATTGATTTATTTTTATTTACTAATTTTCTGAGTTTATGGGGCTATATGTAAGAATTTTCATGCGTTAATAATTTTTTTATTGCCAATGTTTGAACAGCTTATAACGAAACCTAAAAAACAAGACCTTCCCAGACTTACTAGGTTGTCTATTGAAGACTATAGACTAATTTTTATGTGAAGGACTTGGGATGTTTTTGCCAGGAAAATCAAAAGGATGTGATGATTACGCTTACTCCCAAGAGCCTCTCTTCCGTTCAATGGCACATAAAATGAATGCTTATACAATGTTCAGGATAATGTTATCGGGTTTATCGGTGACTTAAAACATTCAGCACATTCAGTCACATGTACGTGTGCACGAGGGCGAGCATGAGCAATAATGCCGTCTGCAGTTCACTGAATGGTCACCGGTGTCGCTAATAACAAGAATTTCTGAATTCTACATATGTAGCCCAAAGTATATTTCACTTTTTATGCGTACACGAAGGTCAGCATATACTGCGTGACGTGAATTTCGTCATCAGAAGAGTACCCGCGTACTTTACGCACACCGCCGGTGTAACACAGTTCGTATATGTGGGAAGAAGGAGGCGGGAACCGGCGAACATTCAAACAAAACTTTAATCTCAAAATAAACAAACACCAAACGAACGTAACGCCGGCAGACCCTCGCGGACGTCTGCCGGCCACACAAACATAAGAAAACATAAAATAAAGTCCATGCCTGGTCCTCTCTCGTCCTTCACTGTCGTCGCTCCTCCTTTTATGCCTCCGGAGCTCCTCCGTGAGGGACTCGAGGCCAGCGCGCCTCGCAGCTGATGCTCATTATCACTCGCGTCACCGGCCTCGCGCCGTTCCCTCACGGCTCTCGCCCGCCCTGCTCGTCACATACCCCCATCGCCCCTCGCAGGCCGGGGGGTACTCCCGAGACTGCACTCTACTCCCCCCCGGGCCTGTCTCGGCGGCCGCAGCACCTGGGGGTAAGGACAGACGAGACGAGAGAAAGGAGACGGAAGCAAGGGGAGCGACAGGACGAGAGAGGGGAGAGAGGAAAAAAAAAAATTCTGGGTCCGGTTCCCAGACACACTGCCGCTCGGTCCTCAGCCTGCCGAGAGGCTCTTCCTCGCGGTGCCATGCGATGGCACTGGACGCTCGGTGGACGGCCCGATCCTCGACCGCCTCCTGGCGGCCGGCGATGGCTCCTCCGGTTGAGGGCAGCCGGCAGCGAGTCCGCCGTCCCCTGCTCCTCCCCTTCATGGCGGACGGTATAGCAGGCTCCGGCCCACGGCAGACGACGGCACTTCTCCGCTCCCTCCAGGACGGCAGCCACCCCACCTCGTCCCAGGAGCACGGCATCCGGGTCTCCGTCCCACCTTTCACAAGGCTCCAGTACCACCGCCTCGGGCAGCCTCTCGCGGTCTTCACTCCCGCGCTGCCCGAACTCCGCAGCACCGCGATCCCCCTCAGCAGCGAGGGCTCTCAGACAGCATGTCCCTCCTTCCTCCCGGGTTTCGGCACCAATGTAACACAGTTCGTATATGTGGGAAGAAGGAGGCGGGAACCGGCGAACGTTCAAACAAAACTTTAATCTCAAAATAAACAAACACCAAACGAACGTAACGCCGGCAGACCCTCGCGGACGTCTGCCGGCCACACAAACATAAAGAAAACATAAAATAAAGTCCACGCCTGGTCCTCTCTCGTCCTTCACTGTCGTCGCTCCTCCTTTTATGCCTCCGGAGCTCCTCCGTGAGGGACTCGAGGCCGGCGAGCCTCGCAGCTGATGCTCATTATCACTCGCGTCACCGGCCTCGCGCCGTTCCCTCACGGCTCTCGCCCGCCCTGCTCGTCACAGCCGGATTTTTGTAACCGTGTGTGCTTTGTGCGCGCAGGTCGCACATGCGCATTTAAATTTTTTTGCAGTAATCCGTTTATCCACAAGGTGGCAACTGTGCCCTGGGGGCAATGATTCACAAGGTATTCAAAGAGAAACTGCATAAACAGAACAGACCGCAAAGCATGCAAGCTACAGCGACATATAGATGACAGATTGTGCAAAGAGGTTAGAAGGTACCCTCATTTGTAGCATGAAAGAATACAAATATATTTACATGGGTTGTAACTCGTGGTGAGAGATTGCTCAAAACTGCGCATGCGTCGAACGCCTGTGTACATTGTGCATGAGTCAAGTGTGCATATACCCACGAAGTATACCCAGGGCTTAAGTGTCCTTGCAAGGTGTACAAATAGCAAAACAAAGTAACTATTATAATAATCTTATATAATTTTAACTATTTTTTTTTTTTTTAAATGATGTGTTTTTCCCTTTATTTCAATGTTATTAAAATTTTATTTACATGTGTCGATGTTGAATGGCTGTGTGTAAGATTTTTATTTTAAATAATTTAATAGTAGTGAATTTGAAACATGTCACATATAATTTTTTTTAAGCCATAGATACTGCAACAGGAATAACTTCAGCGTGTTAATATAGATTTGCGAACAATTGAAATGCACAAATTATTCCGTCTATTACTTTACTTGACCTCTAAGGACAGGGCTGTAGTTATGTATTGAATATATGTTTACTAAGCGCCAACAAGTACTCAACAAAAGAATACTTTATAAATGAGCATTGTTAACAGGCAGAAAGGAGAGAACTTGTTGATGCAGCTTTAACAAGCTTCAGGCTATTTAACAGTTCAACCTCTGAGGACTGGGCTGTTGTTACTTAGAATGCATGAAAATATTGTCAACAACACAATTTATTTATTTTATTTCTAAATTAACACTGTCAACAGGAAGAAAAGTTAAAGACATTGACTAAACAAATTGCCTATGAAGGCTTTCAAGCATCTAGGTCACTGCAGAATGTCAGAAAAACATTATTAGAGCATTTTAATTTTCCATTTGTTGACAATGTTTTTGACACTCAAGACTAGAGAACGTTTTTTAAAAGTTTACTAGACAGTTTGTCAAAGGTCTACTCTGCGCACTGGAGCTATTGCGAGGACACTTCCTATGTTAATGGCCTCTTATATGAGGGTAAAAATAGAACTTAAACTTCGTTAGTTTATGGGTTTATGTAGTGAATGTAAGCGCAAAAAGGCTTCATGTCAGCGTCAAAGCGGCAAGATTAGCTCCTGTCAGACGGAGAAGACACCTAGATAAAACACGTCTGTTACTATAGCAAACTGAGGCGCCAGTGAAGAAGTCATGCAGTGAAGTCCGCTGAAACGGTGACGCGCGAATGAAGCGCGTCTCACACTCCTTGAGTGACGGATCCCCTGGAGCGCGCAAAACCGGCCAGAGAGCGCGTATGGCGGCGTGCGGAAGTGCGGAAGTGCGGTGACAGTTCCCCCGCTGGGTTAAAAGATGACAGAATGAAAGGAACACACATGCTGGGACATCTTGTGTGAAAGGCTCACCAAACTACTTAGACCATTTTTTAAGGGAAAAAAGATAAAGAAGTGAAAATGGTGTTTTTCTTAAGCTCCCCAAGGATCTGAAAAAGGACCCATGTGGCTCGTTGTTGTTCTTGCCTTTAATTTGAAATTGATCGCTTTGACATTTTAAATGCTATTGCGTTTGCCAATAAGCCTGTTCCAAAAAACAAAGAAATTGAAATCTCAGCCATAGACCAAAGCATGTCGCTTTCCCCCACACGTTCTTTTTAGTCTGCATGTTACTATGACTTTTCTCCACATTTTTGTCATTCTAAGTATGTTTAACTGCTCCTTAAAAAAAATTATATGGATCCAAGTCCATTTTAGATGTTGAGTTTAAAACTTGAGGTTTTGTCCTGCTTCATATGCCGTTGACAGCATTCTCATGTTTCAGTATGCAAATACACCTGCCCGTTTTGGATAGACATAATACTGCATAATGCATAGACACTGACACTGGCGAATTTTAACGCGAGTGTCTTTTGGGACGTGCGCGATCCCGAGCTCACTGGGGTGAGACCTGTCAATCAAACACCACGCGAATCAGCATTCCTCTGTCCTCGCGACCTTGTCAAACGGCGGTTGATATCTCCCCGAGGAGTATCGTTATTATCGTTACTCATTATCTCCCTGGTTTCGGGGTCGTTTGTTATGATGACTGATGGACCTTTTAATCAGAGGAACGAGAGGAAGTTGTTGGAAACAAACTGTGCAGGGTTTCTCTGAGGAAAAGCGGTATGTTAGCACGTATATGTATGTCATGATGGCAGATACCCTGTCTCACACATCTCACACATCAACAGATGATTATGATGTGAAGGGGCGCTTACCCGATAATGTCAACCAGAGGACAACTGGCCTTATTCGTAGACCCAAAACTATAGTTAAAGGGTTAGCTCACCCAAAAATGATATTTCTGTCATTAAGTACTCACCCTCATGTCCTCCCAATACCCATAAGACCTTCGTTTGTCTTCGGAACACAAATTATGGTTTGCTCACGTGACCAGAGCCGACCAATACTGAGCCGCCATACAGACGTAAACTCTGCAACGAAAATAGCGTAGCAGTATGACAGGAGACAGACAAATTTGATGAATAAAAGTCGTTATTTTTGTTTTTTAGTTAGTTTCATAATATCATAATATTAAGGTTGAACCACTGTAGTCACATCAACGGTTTTAACACTACCTTTCTGGACCTCAAAAGGTGCCGTTGCTGCCTATGTGTGGATCAGATACCCTTGGATTTCATCAAAAATATATTATTTTGTGTTCCAAAGACAAACGAAGGTCTTATGGGTTTGGGACGACATGAGGGTGAGCACTTAATGACAGAAATGTTTTTTGTAGCAAAGCCGTGGTTAGTTTGTGGTTACCATGGAATAACTACAAGAACCATGTTTTTTTGTTTGTTTGTTTTTTTATTCGTAGTATAGCCATGGTTATTTTTCGTAAGGGTGTTTGACTAGTTCTGTAGGCTACATAAAATGGCTACATTGACCAATGAAGTTTTTAGTAGCATTTTTACAGTCTTTTACTGTTAAAATTAAGATCATTTTTTTACCGTTTTTTATTGGCTGTAAATGTCATGGAAGCTGTCCTAAAACAGGCATCTCTTCAATTTCATTTGATTTTGGGGTGAAATATGACCTGGACCTGGTGAGATATGGGTGTATGCATTATCTTTTTGACATGACTTGGGGACAAAGTGCATTATTTATCTCTGTCCAAATCAATCCATCTGCTCAGGTTAGGAGGAGGAAAGGGGGGAGAGAAAGGGGGAGAGGCCAGTGGCCCATCTTAAGGTGTTACAGAGCTGCCATGATCCAATTAGGAGATGATTGTGTGTGTAAGCTTCTAATCCTGACTTAAGAGTGCTGAGCATGAGGGTGCGCTTAAACCAGCGTGAAAAACAAACATTACCCCATCACCAAAATCATGAGGTGGAAATTCCTTGTCTGTTACGCTGCTGTTGCACATCGTTCAGAACAACCTAACCAATCAGATCCCATTCTGTCTGAGCACAAAATGAAAGCAGTTCATCTACAGACTTTGCTTAAAGCAGCACACACAGATACCTTGATGCTGGCAGATGTTCCATTCGCTGGATGAGTTTGAAATCCCTGAAACAGCAGAGAGTAATGATGTCTAAAGATAGAATGACACTATAGGTAGCTATTATCACCACACACACACACACACAGACACAGGTAGCTGTACTTAAATTTGCAGGATCTTTAAGTGTCTAGGTCATTTTAAGTAGAAACAATTTTCACTCAAAAATTGATAGTAAACTTCACAAATTTTATTTACAGTTTCGATAAATCATTTTACAATACATTATTTTCTTTCAGTTTTATTAGTCTTATTTATCGCAATTATAGGAGGCTTAATTGGTGAATGAATCAATTAATCAACCAACCAACCATTCAATCAATCAATCAAGTGAGTAAATGAAAGCAACAAACCCATCTTTTTCCAATTACAAATATGAGGTTTTAATTTTTTGGAAAAATGTCTCCTTGCTCTATTCTGCTCATTTTTCGATTTGTTCCAGAACACTTCATTTCCAAAGAAAATGTTTGGAGCGTCCAGATATTTCCAAACAGCGCTCAGATGAGAATTGAATAATGGGTATTCATAGAAAAGTGTGTGTGAGCGTGGTGTGTGTTTATGTGGCTTTGTGAGAGTTCTGTTTACCGTTAGCTTGAATTAATTGTGTTGTTCTCGCTTGTGTTTGTTCATTCACACACTCACTCACTCAAACACATACACACAGCCTCCCGAGAGCCATGTACCCAAACACAAATGCATTTTGAATAAACCCTCCTTGTGTGTCAGTCTGCATGTACATTGTCTGGAAAGAAAGTACTTCAGTTATAGTGTATATGTGCTTTCACAGGAAGTGCATGAGTGATTTATTTTAAGCTCCCCTACCAGCAATGTAGTTTTTGCAGCGAAGCAGCCACAAGCCAGACTCTTTAACCTGTGAGGTCCATATGGAACGATGCCTAATTAAGAAGGCCTTTTTCCAAAGCATAGTTCAAAGACCAGCGGCCATGCTTAGCCATCTTATGTGCATTTCTAAATGCCTAGAATAAGCAAGTAAGAGCACCTTTGGCATGCTTCAGGCAGGTATATCATATGCCTGTGTTCTTAGACACCATGTAAGCTCCTAAGCGGCTCCTCTGAGTCCTAAACACCAGTGTTGTGCGCCACTGAGTATTGAATTTAGAATGCTTTTTAAATTCCAGTTCAGTCCCTGAATTTGTTTAATTTGAATTGAAAAGAATGCAAAAAATGTTAATTTAAATATACAGAAGTTCAAATGAAAAGAAATTTAAAAATAAGTTAAAGTGGTCCTTGATTATGATTTCACTTTTTTAACTTTAGTTAGTGTGTAATGTTGCTTTTTGAGCATAAACAACATCTGAAAAGTTACGATGCTCAAAGTTCAATGCAAAGGGAGATATTTTCCTTTACAGAAATCGCTTTTTAAGAACTACAATAAACGGCTGGTAGGGACTGCAATGAGCTTCTTCCTGGGTTAGAGACATCACAAAACCCAACATTTATATAAATCCTGCCCCCGGGAACACGCAACAAAGGGGGTGAGGCCATGTTGGGCTGCTTTAGAGTTGTTGTAGTAGAGTGTTGTTATCATGCCGTCATTTTACGTCGGACTGCTTCACAAACAAGAGTCAATTCAACGCTGGATTTGCACAAAAGATTAACATGACGGCACATGCTAGTCGATGAGTTGAATCAACTCCACAGCAACTACATAAATTTATCCACTAACCATTCAGAAACGTCCAGTTGCATTCTAAAAGTTGTAACTTCTTCCTGAGTCTCTCCATCAGTGTCCGACTCCGGTTTGAACAATGTAAGGCTGAACACCGTTACTGACAATCGTCATTTTGGCTGTGGGAGATTCTCCAGCTTTGTTGTTGTTGTTGAGCAACCGAAGCATGAGCTGACAGGGCACAAACAGGGCAGGGTGTGTCCAATTCAATTAAAATTTACAGTGAATTGAAAAGGAACCAGTTCACCAGGTCTGAATTTGGCCCAGCCCTGCTAACCGCAGAGAAACTTTCAACAGACCGCCATCCAATATGGCTGCCCCCTGTGACCACAGCGAAGCAGAACGGACACATCAGACTGGTCCATCTGAGAGATCATTTTAGATCTGCCACCTGTACTGCTGCTGAAACCGCCAGCAGACACAATGCCCTGTGAAGGACAGGCTCAAGGCGACCTGTCAGCCTCTGCTTACACCTCCTAGACGTCACACCTGACTGGCTTAGGGCCAGACAGAGGGTGCAATGGACTCGTCAGCAGTGGCATAGGGTCTTCTTCATAAATGAGTCACTCTTCAGCCAGCTCCCGAGAGGTGGAAGGGGAATGAGAGGTATGTTAATGCCTCTGTCTAGGAGACTAACCCCTGGGGTGGACCCATGTGAAACAATGGGTTGGTGTCTACCATACAGATGGGATGGGATGCAAGAGACACACCACCCTAACCCAACAAGCCAGGCCAGAAATAGATTCCTTAATCATAATAGAGAAAACACGGTTTGCAGAAGTTAAATAGTTCCATTCAGTTTCACCATCTTTAACCCTCTGGGGTCTGAGGATTTTTGGACAACATTTTAGGACAAAAATCGTATTTAAATACCTGAATTCTCGGTGAAAGCTACACAATGCCCATCTGATGCATATTGCGTACAGAAAGGGCAAGATTTTTCTCAATATGACAAGCTCTAATCTGGCTGGCTTGATTGATTGATTGATTGATTGATTGATTGATTGATTGATTGATTGACCAAGTCTTTCTTTTAAAATGTAATTTATTCCTGTGATGCAAAGATGAATTTTCAGCATCATTACTCCAGTCTTTATTGTCAAATATCCTTCAGAAATCATTCTAATATGCTGATTTGGTGTCTGTTTGATAATCCCACCCCTAAATGTCTCTTACAAACAAAACAGGATGTCATTGGCTGCTTTAAATGTCAGTCAATCTCTTCCTGTTTAAGTTGGCAGTTCTTAGCCAGAATGAGCTATTAGTCAAAACTCAGGCTCTACCTGACTAAATTGTGTAGCAATGAGAGGCAGTCACAAAAGATAGTCAAAGTCTAATGCACACTTTGTTTTCAGAGTTTTGTTTGTTAATTATTATTGTCAGCAATGAAGGTTGAAATTTCAGTCAGACAATGAGCATTGCATTTCTTTTATTCCATCAATATTTGCATCTGTGTGTATATTATGGGTGTGTGTATCTTTGTTCGGACTGAAATTCCTTTCAGGTCAAGGGCGCAGTCCATTGATCTGGATATTTAATCTCATTCAGGAAAGCCCATTTGCAGAGGGATTCCATCGCTCTCTTTCTTTTTTCCTTCAGCAGTGTTTAGCTCCTTAGTGTTGTTTTCAGAGTGGAGAATAGGCTGGTCTTCTCAATGACGATAAAGGGAAAATGAAAAAGAGAAGGAACAAGGGAGAAAATAAGAGTGTGTGAAATGGCTTGAGTCAGTCTCTACACTCTAAAAAATGCTGGGTTAAAAAAACCCAAGCTGGGTAAAATATGGACAAACCCAGCAGGTTGGGTTAAAAGGCACCTATTATGCCCTCTTTCACATGATGTTATATAAGTCTCTGGTCTGGTCAAGTTTCAGCTTAAAATACCCCACAAATTTGCCCCTATTTGGGGGTGAGCAAAAACACGCCTTTTACTATATTACTATATTGCTGGCTAAAAAAATAAATCCAAAATTGGTTGAAAAAACTGGCTGGGTGAAAACAACCCAATCCCTGGTTTTGTCCATATTTAACCCAGCAGTTTTTAGAGTGTAGTGGGTAGAGTTGCATCAGTAGGGTACCTGTCACTCAAGAAGGAGAGACAGGAAGACTGTGAGAAAGACTAGCCTTTCTGAAAGCAGAAACCAGTCAAAACTTCAGCACTATTATAGTGGACTCATTCTAGGAAACAGTGCCCTATTTGCGTGCAAATGAGTTACTAATACAATTATCAAGAAAATAACAGTTGACTAACAGAACAGCATGTTTTGCAAAAGAAATGTATAACATAACAAAATATTTTCTGTTTAAATGTTATTTTTTTCTAAATAGCTGCCAAATAATAGTGCATTTTAATAGGTTATAATATAAAGAAATAATTATACCACTTAGTTTAAATTAAAATGGCATGCTTGTCATTTTTTTTTCTAGGATGCTTTATGTATTCAGTGTTATTTTAGTATGATTTATTTACCACTATAGTATTCATTAATATTTGAAATTGGCTTTTATTTTTATATTTTGTTATTTCAGTGTGATTTATTTACCATTATAGTAGTTCTTAATCTTTTGAATTAGCTTTTATATTTATATTTACTTTTTATATTTACATTTAGCCTTATTTTTTCAGTTTTAGTTATAGTCATTTTAGTAGACTTCCTCAACTTAAACATATTTATTTTAGTTCATTGCCAGGCACCATTTATAATATTTGTTGTAGTATTTCAGCTTTATTTCAATCATCGATAATGATTTTAATAGTTTTAGTTACCAATACCAACACTGCATGCATTTTATTTACACTTATTGGACTTGATAAGCTCAACATTTATTTGGTAAATAATGAATATGCTTACTAAATTATTATATTAAATAATAAAATAATAAACTTAAAACTAAATTAGAGATTTTCTTGGCACAAAGTACAAAAAAAGTGTGAATGTGTTGTGTGATTATTTGTTAGTTATTTGTTTTTGCACTTTGCAACACTTCAACTTTGGAACATTCGGTGCTGATGTGCGACAAATCCGTTTGTTTGTAGAAAATTGACAAACCTGGTGAGATTACAATGATTAATTTATGTGTTTCAACAAAGCTGTAAATTGGTGAGAGCCATGGGTTTGTGCCAAGTTTTTACATGTTATCAAGCATCAGTGCAACTGGCAAGACAAGCTCAACCTTTCCAAACACTTCTGCTTGTCACAACATTCTCTGCTCTTATTTGTCTCAGCTAATGCTAATAAGCCTCATGTCTCACCTCTGTTCTAAACAAGGAACTGCAGAAAATATTCCGCTTGGTTTGTTGCCGCTTTGCTGAAATCATGTGAAACCCACACATTTCATCTTGGCTGGTGCTCACTGACCTGTTTGTGAGTTGTAGCCCCAGACAGAAGCCAGTGCTAAAAGCTTTGGCCCTGCGGTGTGACGGGAGAGAGATTGTGGGGGAGTGCGTGTGAGATTGAGGTGTCTCGTCTCAGTTTAATTATGGCCTGGGATGTAATCCAGTGCAGAGTTTCTTTACAAACTGCGCTGCCCTCTGCCTCCTTGATTGACACTGGGGTTAAAATGAGTCTCATTCAGAGATAAAGATAGAAGGACTGAAATTGAGGGAAGGCAGGAGAGAGAAGAGTGCAAATTGTAGATGTTCACAAATCAGTGGCGTCTTTAGTGGCCACTTATGGACAGTGTTGGGGGTAATGCATTACAAGAGTTACGTAATCAGATTACTTTTTCAAGCAACGAGTAAAGTAATGCATTACTGTTACATTTGCAACAAAATATCAGTTATTTTTTCAAATAAGTAACGCAAGTAACTTTGTTTTCTCATTTATTGACTGACACCTCTCCTGTACCCATGTTGATAGAAAGTGCAGAGTTGTGGTTTGTATTATGCAAGAATAATATGCAATTAGTTACTTTTTTTTTAGGGAGTAATGCAATATTGTAATGCATTACTTTTAAAAGTAACTTTCCCTAACGCTGCTTATAGATGTGTTTTGCTGCTTGTTAACATGATAAGCACCCTTTTAAGGGGTGTAATACTGTAAATAACCCAAAAAGTATTTGTTTTGTAGAGTAGAATCCAGAAGTCAAGTTGTTGCAGACTTTCTGGTAACAAACCCTTGTAACTGGTGAACTCTCAGGCGATACAGTACCTTTTAGTGTATACTGTGAAGTTTACATGTGAATTTAAAAAAGATTTACAGACATATTTCATCAAATTATAAAACTGAAAATCTAAAAAAATTACAAATGTAATTCAACACTGTTCAACAGCCTTCAAATTTAATCTGCAGGGTGCAATTTACCTTCATAAGCACTGGAGAGTTTACATTTATAGTCACAGCAAAACAATTCATTTGCATTTTAATTGCTCTTTTTATTGCTAAGTATGTTTAGAAACACATGTGTCGGTGACAGAAGCTTCCAGTTGATGGAATAACAACAGGACACAGTAAAAAATTAAATAAAATAAATTTAAGTGAATTGTATTGGTAAATCAACTTAAAAGAGCAAACATGTCCTTCTCAGCAAATCATACCAGAGATGTGTGTGTGTGTGTGTGTATATATATATATATATATATAAATTCAGAAACCACTTAGGAGAAGTAGGCAGGCAATAAAAAAAGTAATAAATAAATAAATGAAAATGAGCGGGCCATGGGGAAATCGCTAATCCACTGAGATTTCAATCCAGGCCTGGTGATCTGCCTAAATTTGTGGATGAACGGGTCTGCCTGGATCACAAAATGAAAAATAAATACTGTGCAATTTATCGTCTTTTAGAAGCCATTATCACAAAAGAAGAAGATCAACAGGCTGAACTTTCTTCTTCTCTCACTGCCTCCGTGCTCTGTTTTACTATAAATGTCACTTATTCTTTTGGGATTCTGTCATTTGTCTTCTCAAGGTGAGGACAGGACACATCCTCTTTCTTCCTCCCTCTCTCTCTCTCTCTCTCTCTCTCTCACGCTAACCTTCAGCAGTCCTCCTGTATTTTGGAATAGAATACTAACATACTATTCTTACTATGTCTGTAGTATATATAGTAGTAGTATACTGTACATTGACCTTTCATTTTTAGTGTGATGAATGAATCAGACGTAATTACAGCTGCTATGTTTAAGATCTCTCTCTCTCTCTCTCTCTCTGTCTTTTTTTCTTTGAAATAACAGTTTTTATTTCCTAGAAGCAATTCTGGAAGCCATTCACAAACTTAAAGACTTCAAGCCACAACAATGCAGCATACTACTATTCAAAGAGTTTATCTTGGAATGATGCCTACTGTGCCATGTTTACCACAGTAATCAGTAAGTATTAAGCTAGTATTCCATTCCGAACATATGCAGTTTATACAGTTTTCTTTCCTGATAATGTGTTTTCCTGTTAAAATAAGAAGTTGGGGAGCAATATATTGAAGGGTTAAAAAAAATCTTTAAAAAACATATAAACACAACACTAGCTGATAGGCTTTAGCACATTTTTAAAATAAGTATGTTTTCTTTCTACTTCAGAATCTCATGTTTAATTCAAGGTGTTATAAGGCGTAATTATTTTTGACATTTACTAGCAATTTCTGAGTAAATAAAATGTTTATACCCTTTTTTTTTGTTTTTTTGTGTGGAACAAGATAAATTACAAGCACGACTTTGCTATAGCCCCAAATGTAACTGGCAGGACTAAAAGCCATTTTAAGTTGTCTTTAAAGTGCAGAGACAACTCTAAGTTGATTTCTGGAATACTCTGAAACAAACTGTAAGTGTTTAGGGAAAAATTTGTTATAGAAAAATTTGATGAAACTATCATTGTTTTTGTCTTCTCTTTGCTGCTGCAGAAATTCAGGTCTCCATCTTTAAGCACTGTCGATCTGACTGCCCTTACGAAAAATAAGTTTATTCAAGTGTGCTATTAGTATACTTCTTTTAAACTAAAAAATAAGAAAGTATACTTTCAGTCTACTTTGTATATACTTCTCAGAAATATACTTTATCTACTTCTGAGAAATATACTTAAAATTGCACTTAAGTATACTTGACTTATACAGACAGAAAAGTCTAAGTATATTTGGCCTATACTTGAACTTTGTCTTTTGATCGAGATATAATTAAAAGTATAGTATAAAAGTACATTGTTTGAAAATATTGATTTATAAAGAAAACAGATATATTCCTAATTCTGAGTATCTACATTTTTGTGTAGGCTAGTCCACTGGTAGTGTGTACATAGGGATTTACTTAAATCTTCTTTTCTTTTTCCTCGCCATAAACTGAATTTTCAGGTTATACGGTAGGGGGCACTGTTATCTGTCTTCTATAAGAGCACAGAATCTCCGGATAAAAAGAAGAAGAAGCTGAACCAAGCTGTAGAAGTTTACTCACGCAAATGTAAAATAAAAGCGATCATCAAACATTAAACAGCATAAATCAAAACTGCTTAACGTTACTGAATGAAATGTGGACCCAGGATGAGCTATAGGACTGTGAAGCTTTGGGGGTGTTAATGGACTCGATCTACTCCACCTGTGTTTGATCATCGGTCGGAATCCCATCCCGACATTGTCTTTGACAAAATTGCAATTTTCTCAGGCTTTTGTTTAAAATGTTTCCGTTTATTTTAATGAAACATACCCACATTTAAGTGTTGATAAAAAAGGATCCATGAAGCTAGAGTAAAATGTTTTTAAAATGGAAATAGTTAAAGTACAGTTAAAGGTATTTCTAGTAGCCTATAAAAAATAATACCTAAATAGGAACATAGTAGTATACTAAAAGTGCAAAAATACTATATAAAAAGTAAACTATAAGGGTGATGTTATGTTCACTTAAAGAAAACTTACAAGTATACTTGCACTAAACTAGTAGTTTACTGAGAGTATATTTCAAAGTGTACTTCCATATCTACTAAAAATGTACTACTAGTGTTAAAATAGTAAACTACTAGTATACTTATAAGTTCACTTGTAGTACAGATGCAGTACAAATGAGAAACGTAGCTGTGAACCAGTTGTGTACTTAAAGTAGGCTTTCCTGTAGCTCAGTGGTTAGAGCGTGGCACTAGCAATGCCAAGGTCATGGGTTCGATCCCAGGGATTGCACATACTCAGATACAAATGTATAATATAATGCAATGTAAGTCGCTTTGGATAAAGGCGTCTGCCAAATGCATAAATGTAAATGTAAATGTAAAGTTTACTACTGTTACAATTACTTAAAAGTATACTTCAATTATACCAAGCGGTATTGAAATGGTACACTTCCAAATTTACTACTAGTACATTGATACTAGTATACTTACTACATAAAGTATTATTAAAAAATATACTTGAACATTACTTAAGTATAGTTGATAAAATGAATTTGAAGTATACTTCTTTTTCGTAAGGGTGGTGTCAGACTGTCCTTTCAGCAGACGGATGATATCATTCAGCCACCAAACAGCAGTGTCATGATCACACCATATTGCAGGTCTTCTAAAACGACCCTTAGCTGCAAAAAGAGAGAGAGAGACCGAGACACGCCTAAAGATGATGAAGTGCTTCCACAGGCCCCGCTGATGGACTGGGGGTCAAAGGTTAGGCAGTAATGTGCTGTTTTCCCTCCTCTCTCCCTCCTGCCTTTCTCTCTCTTTCAAATTGTTACTCTCTGTACATCCCCACATCAAAGAGGACTGATAATTCTATCAATTCCAACCTGGGGAAATACCAAGATACAACAGAGAGAGCAAAGGAGATGAGAGAGCAAGAGGGAAACAGAAAGATGAGTGTGTTTTGGTTGCTAAGGAACTGCTTGGTCGAGCTCAGATAGTACTGTCTGGTGTGTGTCAAAGTGATGGTGTGGAAACAGGAGGAACATGAAACCACTTTCTCTCCTTATTTTCATCTCCTGAAAAGAGAGATAACCTCCAATCAGACCACACGCATCAGGTCCGAGACCTCTCTTTAAGGGGTTAGATTGTAGCCGGGCCGCTTTACCTCTCGGCTGTACCTCATCAAACTTTATGGTTAACCTCCCATCTCTGCCTCAGCACACTACTGTTAACCTTGCATCTGTATCGGAGCGAACTTTACCGTTAACCTCTCGTCTCCACCTTGGCAAGCTTTATTATTCATCTGTGTAGCAGACTGAAGCACGTGTTTCAAAGTGAATAAAAGTCATAAACGGAGAAAGTGTGAGGAGGACTAGATAAAGCAACTTGCAGAAAAGAGGGAAAGAAATGTCCACTTTTTAGTTAAAAGAGCCAATCATTTTATTGGTAGAGCATGTTTGTGCATTAGCAGAGCCAACCTGAAAATTCTATTTTTCCTGCTTTTAGTTCAAGTCAAAATTATAACATTTGGCCCAGATTTTATTGGTGATTCAAAATATGTCATTGGAGATTTCAGTCTGTTCAAGTAGATAGGAGCCTGCATGTTTTTCAAAAATCGAACACAGAAATAGCTGCCTAGGGGCTTTGCTAAGATGGCCACCAAGTGAACTGACTTGCTTTAAATGGAACTAAATCAGTCTAATCTGATAAAGAAAGAAGCATTTAAAGCTATAAAGTCCATGAAAATCTAAATTTTTTTCCCCTAACCAGATACGGCAAGACATTTAGTCTTCTTCTTGGTAGTGCTGCATGGATGACGCAATTTTTAGCATCACCTAGATTCCCTCAACATAAAGACAACAGGATTTTTCCATTGGCTTTTGGATTAGTACAGAAAATAAGCTCTGCGTTCAACAAAAGTTTTGGATTCTTACATGTTTTATTCACAAATTAAAGGTAGGGTAAGCAATGTTTTTCATAAACACTTTTTTGTTATACTGGTTGAATTTCTCTTCACATCCTGATAGCAATCCATAATAGTAGATCATGGTCTAAATATTAAAAAAATTTACATATATCTTCTGTGGAAGTCTCAGGACCAAAAATATTCGTCCAATTATTGTATTCGGTCCAGCCTGTCAACCTATGTATTTCCATCCCTCAGCGCACATCACAAGACATCACAAGTCATCAGCGCGTTCTGTAAGACTATTCAGATTTGTAGACAGACAGTCACAGAACGCCACAAACAAACAGCAGCCATCTTTTACAGTTCCTCCTGAACCAAAACAACGAGCTTATGCTGTGTTCACGCCATATCATAACCGTAATTAACAGACGGCAAACCGTGACGTTTTGTTCACGTCCTTAGAATTATGCAGTTCTACCAGAAAGACTCAGGAGGCAAGATAACGTAACGATATTTATTAACAAACAGCAAACAAAATATTGTGAGATAAAGTTCTTTGGCGTAGGCCCTGTATGTAGCTCACATCTTAAAGGGTTGCGGACTCTGCATTTCCTGCCTGAAGATGAAGGCAGGGGCGCAGCCGACCCCCTGGAAGGTATGGACAGGGACCATCCTAGTGGTGGTGGGGAGGATGGAGGTGAAGGTTGGCGTCAGCATCTGCGGACTCAGACATGTGTCAGCGATCTTTTATTCTCCAAGTGTAAGATAATGATTGGGTAGATCTAAACGAATAGGTTACGTAACATTAAGTCTTCCTAGCAGAACTTACGCTAGAGCTTTCATTTCTATAGCAACACTATCAACACAGAAAAAGTTTCTGCACAACGCCACCTACTGGTCCGGAGATATGAAAAATGTCTTTTTGCTTATAACTTCTGAACAGTTTGTCCAAAAATCCTAAATGTGGTCTCGTCAGATTTTGGGCATCATGCTGAGTCGAATGATATCCAGTTTTCCCATTTCAGCCATTTTGGGTGTCAGCCATTTTGAATTTTGTGCCAAAATGCTGTATTTTATGAACACATTAGTGTATTGTTACAAAACTCGGTGTGGTTCATTAGCACGATGCCCTAGTTTCAAGCCAGCGCCACCTAGTGGTAAAATCAAATATTCAAATGCTTATAACTTTGGGTGTGGTCGACTTATTTTCACGGGAGTCGTCTCCTTCGACTCCTGAATCCTTGCCGAGTCCAACGATACCAAACATGCTGGGTTTTGACTTATGGTTTGTGCGACGTGGTGATTTAGCGCTTAAAAAACAAAATGAGATATTTTTTACCAAATTTGACACACACATGTATGGGCTCACTCTGAGGACACAAAAAAAAATTGGTGGGATTGTGCCTCTTGCTGGCGCTATAATTGAAGAAAACATGAAATTGCCATTAATTACAACACAGTATTATGATATAAAATGCTATATTATATGAATGCATTGGTGTACCATTACGAAACAAAGTATGTGTCATTGGCACAATACTCTGAAGGTTCTCAAATGGTTTCGAGACAGTGCCACCTTGTGGTCAAACGTTGTAATCACTTTTTTTTTTAAATACTAATGGCTTTATATAATGTGGTCTATTGTAATGAGACTGGTCTTAATAGATTCAGTGGGTCATGCTAAGAACATTGATGCTAATTTTGCCATAGTCAGCCAAACTTCCTGTCCGCCAGTTTGATTTAAAAACATACTTTTTCGAACTGCTCCTAGACGGTTGGGCCAGTTTTCACCAAAATGGAATCGTATCATATTCAGACCATAGCTGTAAAAAGTTATGGATTTCGTGTTGATAGACAAAACCCTTTTCGTATATAACAGCAATGAATTTGAGACTTGGTGCCAAAACGATTATTGAGGTTGTATCTCTGCAAAGCTTTGACATATTGACACCAAACTTTGTGATTAATTTGGTCACATTAATTTGGTCACAGCGCCACCTATTGGTCGAAAGTGATAAACCAGTCAATCTTTATTATTGACTGTGTTTGTGATTTTTCTGCTCTTTTGCCTGAAATGATCTTAATAGGTCTTTAATTGCTCACTGTTGCAGTTGGTCTGATGCTCACAGCCATGTTGGCTGATTGTTGTGCCGCCTTTTTGCTTGGCCCCGTAAATGCTGCTTGCAGCTTTATTATTATTATTATTATTATTATTATTATAATTCTCAATTTTTCATGTCCCGGGATAAGAGTTAATCCTTTTTTGGTACCGTTGTCCACATTCATTGTAGAGACTTCATTCATTTGTATGATACATGATGTACATGAAAATGTAGAACACCAATCAAGTAATTATGTAATTCCTGTTCTTTTTTTCTTTCTTTTTTCCCCACTCATGAATTCACACCTGGTTCCACGAGAGGCCAAAGCAAATAACAGCAATTACAATAATCACATTCACGCAAAATAACCGTGTTTATACCTGCTCCTTCACTCTGTTTGTGTTTGTGTGTGCGTATGAAAAGGCAGAAAGTTGGGGACCAGCAGAGAGGCCAGTGCTTAAAATGGATAAATAAAAAGAATATGAACATGACAGAGTCAATGTTGAGAGCAGAAGAAATAAATAAAGTGAATGACAAAAGATTATAAATCATTTTTCACTGAAGATTAATAAAATTAAGACCTTGTCATTTGAGGTCAGCTCTCAGGCACCAAAATCTCCAAAAACTTGTTTTAAATTTCTACCAGGCTTGTTTATCTTTTAGACAGGCTTGTGAAAGAGGAAGTCATTGCAACGCTATAAACAACAATATTGTGTCACAGACTTCATTTGCCTAATGCTTACTGATGAGATTTCATGTCCTTCATGCACAAACACTTTCACAGTGTCCTGGTCTTTGACCTTAGTCCCTTAATAAGATCATGTTTTATTTCATTTTTTTTAATCTCAAAAACATACTTAGCATTGAAGTTTCAGATTAATACTTGACGATTTTTCCAATCTTATGAGAGCTGATTATGCATTTATTTGACAGGCATTCCGTTCCTATGTATTATGTGTTGCACAGCAGCTTCAGATAGTATATTTCCCCTTTACTCACCCTCATGTCATTCCAAACCTCTATGACTTTCTTTCTTCCACAAAACACAAAAGATACTTCAAAAAAAAAAAAAAAAAGATCCGTACAATTAAAGTCAATGGGGTCCAGTTTTTTAACATATTTTTTGTTTCACAGAAAAAAAAAGAAAAAAAAAGTCACAGGTTTGTAATGAACACTGGTAATGCAGATATTAAACATGACTAAATGCCATGATTTTTTACATGCTGATTTAACTGTTGCATTTCAATCTAGATTTGTTTAATTCTATTTTTCTACAATGTGTTTTGCTTACAATATTGGATAACAGCCAGATCTCTGAAAAGATCAAGTCTTTTTGATACTACAGAGGGTTAAAGTTTAAAGTTTTGAAGCAAACATAATATGTTGATTTTGAAATTATTGTTTTTACTTATTTTTAAACAGAATCATCTCAGTCTCTGAGAACCTAAATATAGAGACAGTAAAGTCAATCTAAAGTGAATATGAGTGTTAAATTATGCACAAGTGCACTGCTCTAAAACTCTTCTGTTCAAACACTGATTTGCTTTCCACTATCTCTCAGACTGTTTAAAATGAGTGAGCAAGCTTTGAATATTTCATTAGTTCACACGTATGAGTACTTGAAATACAGAAGATCTAAAGTTAAGGTGCAATTAGTGCTGAGGCAATTTTGGAGGCACCACTAGGTGGGGCAAAAGAGCACATGAGAAGTGATTCATGTTGAACATAAATCATTACATTCACTGTCCCAGGACTATTAGCATTGAAATTGATTTTAAAATGAGCTATAATAGAAATAATTAAGCCTAAATGTGGATAGGATGTAGGGCAAATGAATAGTTTGCCCAGATGTCTGTTCATTTGTATGCAGGGAAACTACTAGGTCCAGTATAGGCGAGATGGGCTTTAAATTAACCTTATTTACTCTCTTAAAACATATTTTTCAAACATATTTAAAACATTTTCCTAGTTTTATTGTGATTTCAGTATGTTACACAAGAGCTTTATAATATTTTATCAAAATGTGATCTGTTCTTTCTTATATTTTATGATCAAGTCAGCTGGCTCCCAACACTGTTTCCCTATAACCTACTTCATTTGGAAGTGTCACGTTACTTTAAAAAGGACCTTTTATACTCTTTAACAAAGTTTTGTTAAATCTATAGTAGGTTTTCATGTTTGAATGTTCAAAAAACACATTATTTTTTACATATTTTACATTGTTGCACCACCTCTCTTCCCAGTCTGTCAGTAAAGCTTTGTTTAGTTCCTGTCTTTATGAAGCCTCTCCCTCCGGAAAGCAAAATTTGCTCTGATTGTTCGGCTAGACCAGTGAGTTGTGAATAGTCAGCCACTTCGAGCGTGCTTTGGAAATGTCAGGCCCCTTACCACAACTGCAAGTTTCAACACATTACTATAGCACCTCAACCAGGCCTCGTCTATTTTTTTGCGTACATGCCTTTGGCGGGAATTATTTAAATGAGGAATGCTGTGACATATAAGTTTCCGGAAGACACTTAAAGGGATAGTTCACCCAAAAATGAAAATTCTGTTATCATTTACTCACCCTCAAGTTATTCCAAACCTGTATAAATTTCTATGTTCTGCTGTACACAAAGAAAGACATTTGGAAGAATGTTTGTAACCAAGCAGATCTCGCCCCCCCATTGACTACCACCCCCCTAAACCTGTGCCTAATTGTCTCTGTATTAAAAACTTTACTAGTTCATACCACTCATAAATACATACATACTCACCGCAAGCAATCTGACACGTTGCTACCTTAGTGAGATACAACACGCTGTGAGGTAATGGGTACATTTAAGTCGTCCCTGTATTTCCCAAGGGAATTAAAACACTGTTAAACATCCTTAACCACATAACACAGCTGACACTCAACAGTCATAAATAATGGAGACGGTAGTGTTTTGCTCTTTTTAGAAAGCACATTGGGCACGTAGGAATGGTGAGTCAGTATAAGGAATACTGTTTATTTTACTCCACCTTGATTCCGCCTGGCATAAAAGAGTGCAGAGCGATGGGAAGAGAGGGAGAGCACATGTGAGCGGGCAGAAAGAGTGAACGCAGCTCATGCATGAGGGGACACGACACTTCAAATGGGTTACATGCCTGACTTGGCTTTGTAGCTGAAGATAATAGCAGGAACCAGCTGTGAATTGCTGGTTCGATACCTGCACAAGCACGCTTCCATTTATACACTGCAGAAACACAAGCCGGCGCGTAGAACGAGGGAGAGCGAGGCAGAAGGAGAGCGAGAAAGAACAAACACTTAACAGCTATTTAGGGAGAGGATGAGAAGAGGAGAGAGGAAGGAGGGGGCAGAGAAAGTCAGAGAGAGAGTAAGAGTGATTTGTTTTATCTCAGTGGTGAGAAGCATCAATCTCTAATCATTGTCTCTTCGCAGGAGCATCAGTGGGACATAGATCCGTCTGACAGCTATTTAAATAGGTGCTATTTTAAGGGGCGGAAATACATCAAGAAAGATTGATCAATATGTTTGGATGCAGGCAAATTTGCCTTTGAAAACCTTCCAACAGCTGAATTCAAACAAATGTTTTTTATGTTCTATAATATTTTGACCAATCAGCATCCAGAACTGAAATGATCTGTTTTATAGTTAGCGATTGACTGATGTAATTCAGAATGTGTCTATTTTAAGATTTGGGGCATTGATTTTGTGTCAGTTCCAAAATCTGTTGGTAGCATATTAAAAGTCAATGGGGTCCAAAACAACACAGGACCCCATTGACTTTCATTGCATGGACAATCTTATTTCTTCAAAATATCTTCTTTTATGTTCCACAAGGGAAAAAAAGGAAGTCATACAGGTTTGGAATGACTTAAGGCATGGCAGAATGTTTTATTTATCAAATATGTCCTTTTAAGACCTCAGATGAGAAATTTCTGCAGGGAATCCTGATGTATCTTCCTATTGAAAGTGTGCTGGGCTGAGTGGTATGTAAACCCCACCCTGTTAACTAACATTGTCAACCCTTATTTCCATATCAAAGTGTGCGAGAAGGCATTGTGAGATCATAAGAGGCTGCTCTTTACGGAAGAGCACTGGCAAAAATACGAGTCAAGACGAGTTAGATGTGACTGAGTGTCTTATTCTCAAAGCTCCCTTTCCTCAGAAGTATTTTGGACAGGTTTATAACATGATCCAGCAGTGCCTCAATGGAATTATGGCCTGGTTTTCATGGATTTCTGCCACTTCAGTCAGAAAAGCAGTGTGCACTTTGCTGATGCTCAATTTGTCCCTTCATAATATGAATCCAAGCTTTTTTCTAAATTTACAAAGAAATAGTCAACACTTTACTTAAAGCCTTTAGATGGTACGAAGGTATTTTGAATGCACTAATTATGCCCTGTAATGCACCTTATAATACATTGTATGTTCTGAATAATTGTAACCACAGTTATAATACATTATAATACTTATCTATTCATTGTTACAACATTAGAAATCATAATGTTTTAAAACACATTACAACCAACTTCAATATTATACTGCATTTTAAATTTGGTTACAATTATTTATAAAAAAAGATCAAATACATTATAGCATACATTATGAATATCTTTATAATGTATTATACATAAAGGCTTTAAGTAAAGTGTTACAAAAAAAGAACATTATAAAAAGGTCATGTTTCTTCCCATAATCAAAAGATGTAAATAATACATTTTAGTTTGCTTAAAGAAAATTAAGGCTATTTTAGGACAATGTTTTTTTTACCGTATTTTTGTTTCTCCTCAAATTCTCATTACTGTAATGTGAAACATTTTTATTTTTAACCTGTGTTAGGGAAAGTTACTTTTAAAAGTAATGCATTACAATATTGCGTTACTCCCTAACAAGTAACTAAATGTGTTACTTAGTTACTTTTTATGGAAAGTAAGTTGTTACATTACTTTTGCTTTACTTTTTTTAATAATAATAATAATTTGTTACATTTATAAAGCACTTTTCTGGGTACTCAAAGCGCTTTACATATGGAAGGGGGGAATCTCCTCAACCACCACCAATGTGCAACATCCACCTATTTAAAGCTGCAGTCCGCGATTTTTCCTCTTTGTCGCCATCTCTTGTTTGAAACCTGCAATTGCAGTCATATGCGGAACAGATATCTGTACGTGCGTTGTGCATCGGCACAGCTCGTCAGCGCGGATGAATCTAATGTTTGCTGTCAGTCACCGCACCGGTGTGGATACTGTACTTCAGAATCACAGATTCTACGTCTTGAAAGTGAAGTGAAGTGAAGTGAAGTGACAGGTGGCCAAGTATGGTGACCCATACTCGGAATTTGTGCTCTGCATTTAACCCATCCAAGTGCACACACACAGCAGTGAACACACACACCGTGAACACACACCCGGAGCAGTGGGCAGCCATTGCTGCGGCGCCCGGGGAGCAGTTGGGGGTACGGTGCCTTGCTCAAGGGTCTCACCTCAAAAAAGTGGAGATGCCGGGGATTGAACCCGGGGCCTCATACCAATATAAGACCAATATAAGAATTTCACTGGAAAATATAATCTGAACAAGTAAGTAACATGTCTGCCACTTTTGTTCTGACCAACTGAGGAAAAAATCATTAGGCCTACAATAAATCACGCTGCTAATGATGATTAAATCTAACGATCGCTTAGCTCGGATCATGCCAAACCGTGCAAATTATTATTACTGTTATACTTTGTTCTCAAATTGTTAATGTTAACAACATCAGCATTACTATGACTATGTGTATATTAGCGTTACCTGTAGATTTAAATTTCTGTAGTCACTCCACAGTCCAAAGTCTTTTGCTTTTGACTACGGGTGAATCTCCAGTTGTCACTGATGATTGTCATTTGGACCTTTCTGGATTACAATCTGCCATCAAAATGATAAGTTTAATTATTTCAGCTGCTGTGAGAACAGGCTATAAATGATCTGCTACAAGCAGCGTCCTCACGTGATAAAACTGACTAGCCTGGACTCCTTCCTTTCTGTTTACGGACGTGATGTAATGACGCACAGAGGAACTGCTGCATGCTCGAATTTCCTGCGGATATCCACCATGTCGCTCTAATTATAAAACATTATTACAAGCTTACCGTTGTGAATCGAGCTAAGATAATGAGATAGTTTTTAACACTGACTGGTTATGTACTTGCTCAAAAATGTATTTTGGATCATTTTTAACCAAAAAAAGTTACGGACTGCAGCTTTAAATAAAAAAAGAAAAAAAAATCACTTTAGTAAACAAAATTATTACTATTTTAATGATAATCTAATGAAGTCACCATTGAGAATTATTGGAATTTTAAAAAAAGGTCTAGTAATGATTCATTTGGGCACAATTTTACTTAATTGTAATGAAAATAATAAAATAGAGTATATTTTCTTTTTGCTAAATCCAACTTATTTTTTTATCTGTACATATTGGAATGAAATGTTACTATTGCCCCAAATTTATCCTGAAAACATTTATAAGGCTTTTATGTGAAAAGGTCTGTAATGGACTATAAACAAAAACCCATTTGAACAAAGACGATGTATCATTTTATTATTTTCAATCTTTCAAAGTAACCAAAGATAAATAGATGGAGAAACCCAATAAATTGTTCTCCTCCACACTTCCTGCTCAGTCTCTTTCCTCCAAAATGACCCCTTGTCCTCGTCTCTTTCATTGGGTGAATAATAACAATAATTGGGGGCTAAATTGCAGCTTGAAAACAGAGTCGCCTGACAGTAGCTTCCTCAGGCACGATTCAGCCTCATCCTGGCCCTGTGACACAGTCTCCAAATAGCCATCTAAAACACGTATACACATATACCTTTCATTGTTCAGTGTTTGATACTTTTTTTGTAAATGCATGACTCTATCAGCCATAACTGGTTCTCTCATTTGATAGATGTACTGTAAAGACTCCAAGCAAAAAACTCAAATAAAGAGTAATTGAAAGGACAAAAAAGTGAACTAGCTTGTGTGAATTAGTCAAGGACAAACTAAATTAAGAGCTAAGAAAAGAATTTCATCCTTGATAGAGTCTTTGACCTTGTTATAATTACTTTGTTGGTTGGAACGAAGAAAGAAGTGAATGTTTGGTTCTGTAGAGTAACCTGTGGGCCTGACGGAATATGGAACGAAATAATTTTAACCTCATTCATTTTGATTTTTGACACTAATAATTGCAATGTTACATTGAGAAATCATGGCATTCTTGTATATTGAAAGAGAGCAATTTTTCTGATTAAACGATGGATTTATTATAGATTTTGTGTTGATTCTGATTCACATTATTAATTCATGAGTCAGGCTGTCAGTCATGTGAAAACACTGCTGTGAGCTCTCAGCAGTCACTGACACCCACACACACACACACACACACACACTTGTCATACAGTAGATGTGAGAGCAGGGGATTTATTTACTGTGGATAGGATGCTTCATCTACAAATATGCAACCAAGAGCATAAAAGGGATGAAAATATGAATAAAGGAGTGACTTTTTTAAACGCTCTCCCTGATATTCTTTTGCAACTGGTAAAATATGAAACTAGCAACACCAAGGTTTGATTCCCTGCAGGGAAAACACAAACTGATCAAATCTATACATGCAGCTAAAGCCTCTGTTTATTTCTTGACTCATGACTGCATTCATCACTTAATCTATCAGTATTTTGCTGCATGTTGATAAAACAGTTGATCCACTGTTGCTCAGTGTTTCCAGCTGAATGCTAGTCATCAAGTCATTTATTAAGAAGGCACCATAAACTTGGTGCATTTTGTGTATAGCCTATATATACACATATATATGAAGAGTTTGGTTCCAAAACGCAATAACTCCATTTTGATTAATAAGTAATGTGTTTTCTTTACCAAAAAGGTGGCAAGATGAAAACCACTATTTTCTGTTTCAAACTTTCACATAGCATCTTTTGGTTATAAAAACATTAAAAATTAAAAAGTTTATTATAAAAATGTATTTTTTTTTCCCCAAAATGCAATTAATCCATCAATATAAAAGTTATTTTTCAAATTGAAAATACACAACAAAGTAAGTTGATTCACATATATGACAGAGTCTAAACTTTGCCAATGCTTATCTTATATACAGGCATTTTACAAAAAATACATTCAACCGTCGCTCCCAAAATGAATTCAACGGAAACATGAGTTAAAAATTATTTGTCATTACCGATCAAAGAGTATCTGGCGCCACTGCACGGTTAAATAAACATTTGCCGAGTACATTGGTATTAAAAACGGCTTTTTAAAAAAGCCTTCAATGTTTACAGTGTGTGGAATGGTGCGCTGTGATTGGTTGAGCGGATATATCGCCTTCTGCAGAAAAAGGAGACTGGCGTTTGTCGCGTTTGGGAAAGAAAGGGAGAAAACATGACAGAATAACACGACGGATATCGCATTTTGAGCAAAATTAATAAATGACTTTTCAATACCGACCAGATACAATACTGATTTTGGCGGAAACTAAATTTTTTTGACAATGGTGTTTGCATTCTTACATTCTTATTTTTATGGGATATTGCCGTATTAATTATGAACAATTCCTGTGCACATAATTTTTTTATTATTATTCATGTGCTCTTGTAATCTTTAAGGGCACAATATGTAATTTTTCACCACTAGAGGTCGCCTATTCAAAACAAAGGCATAGCTTGATGATGCCGAGGTTGAGCGCATGCATGGGAGGTGTTGTCTTCACCTCACAGCCGGTGGAAAAGAATCCGACTAGACTCGGACAGAAATCATGTTCATGGATGAGATTATTCAAATTACTGTATTATGAAGCAGAGCAGGGCGCGATCTGTTGGAGCGATTGCTGAAGAGAGACGAACGCAACACACGCCTCGAGAGCAGCGGAACTTTTATTATGCCACAGTCGCTGCTTCCGCTTCTTACGGTCAAGCGTATGTGGGGTAAAGCAGCTCTGTTTATCATATTAGATACATTTGAGTGTGTGGAAAATGGTTGAAAATGATGTTACAACATTACTCTGAGCGTTTGCTCAGCGGCTGCTATGAGACACGATATTAGAAAATCATATTAATAAATGCTGGATGGCTTGTGTTGATATCTCGTTGCTTTGTAATATTAAGGTTGAACCACTGTAGTCACATGAACTGTTTTAAATATGTTTTTAGTAGCTTTCTGGGCATCTGAAAGTGCTAATTAACTTGCTGGTAATGGAGGCCTCACTGAGCCATCGGATTTAATCAAAAATATCTTAATTTGTGTTCCAAAGATTAACGAAGGTCTTACGGGTGAAGAACGACATGAGGGTGAGTAATAAATGACATAATTTTCTTTTTTTGGTGAACTTACCCTTTAACATGGCATGAGCTAAAAAGGAAAATTTACAAATTGTATATTGTCTTTATTGTTTGAGGTTTGTTTTTGTTTTGTTTTTTCAAATTTCACTTTTGATGAATTTTGATTAATATTTTCAGCAGCCACTAATTCACTACACAAAACACACTGTGGCTCAATGTTTATCCTCCTTGCAAGCAAACCTATATTTTCTCCAGTCTTGGATGTATTTTCTCTTAATTTGTGTAGTTTTGTTCATAGCTGTCGAGGATGGCGGCATCGTGGCTTTTTGTTACATGCGTTTCAATCAATCTCAGACTTTTCCCAGTGAAGTATTAGGGCGCCTTCATTAAAAACTTTAACAATTTAAAACAATTTCTTTACATCTTTAGGGCTCATGTGCTTTGCCTGAAATCATGTGCTGACCCAACTCCCCAGAACAGAGAAAAAAATCCCTATGACCCATTTTAGTGTGAAGTAGTGCAAGTTTCTATTCCGTCCTTACGGCTGAGATGAACAAATGAGAGCGCGGAGGCCATCCCCGCCGTCTATAAAGAGCATTGTCTCACACAAACCAATTTATTGCAATTCCCACTAGGACAGAAATAGATTTGAGTATAGTGATTGTGCGCTGTTTTCATATAGACAATGATCATGCCCGTAGGGCTAGAAAATGAGAGAAATACAGAGAAGGGTAGAGAAAAGGGATGTAAAAGTGCTGAGATGTTGGGCTGTGGAGACGGGTTAACTATCCCACGTCTACAGTGAACGCACTCAATGGGTTCGTACTGTAACAGCTCGTCTACACCGCAAGCGCAAAACACAACAAAACCAGGAAGCTTGTTGTATGGAGTGTTTCTCAATGTGGCTTGCTTGCAGTGTTGACACTTCAAAGTTGGCTGTGCTTCAGGGCTGATCAATAATCACATGTAGAGCATTAGTTTCTCCTGCCAAGTCTGTGTCCTGTTTAGATATATACACCAACCCTGTAGAGACCTAAAACAACGGGCAACTCAATATGATGAATGCAGAACAACAGCATTACACACCAATTACAGTGAATGGAAAATGTGGGTGTTTGTGTTCAAGTGGGTGTTAGTTTAAAGGAGCAAAAACAATATTCTGATGGGTAGATGAACAGTCTACGTGTGGGAAATCATTTGAGTTAGGCTGAATAGAGCTTTTAAAGGAATGTTCCAGGTTAAATACAGTATCTGAGGCATAAAACTCGTGTAGAGTTAAAAAAAATCAAGCAAAAAAAAAAAAATCGTTTACAGTAATGAACAGTTTATGGGGCAAGGCATGATTTAGGACGAATTAGACAAACTTTATAGCACATACCTTATTTGGTACCACATAATTAATCTGTACCAAATAATTCATATTTGGTATACCAAATAATTAATAAGTACTTTAACAAAAAAATACAAGCTTTCTTTTTGACCCATAGACTTCCAGTAAGTGCATCACTGCAACAGATGCCGTCGATAGTTGATACCATTAATTATATTTTATTCGGGTTTGTTTATGGGTAGATATTTGATAGATACTACCACACTATAAAAGCTTGATTAATGCAAATGTTGCATGCCGCACGTATTTATTTATTCATTTTAGATTTTCTAATTTATACTTTATCATTTATTAGAAACAATGCATAGCGGAAATTAGCAATTGACTGTAAATAATGAGTTGTGCACGTTGTCATTATTTGGAAAGCTTGGGTTTAGCTAGGTTTAAGGTTAGCGGAATGATTTCACTAATGATTGATGTCATATGTAACTTCCTGTCATCTCCTGCATTATGAGAGTTGTTAGTCTCATAACACAGTGGCAATTACAGTTAAGTGGTTTGTCTGTTTGATGTTTATAAGGCAGAAGAAAAAAATGAGTCAATTATCTATGTGGAAGAAAGCAAGGGATTGAATGTGTTTTTATATGGCTACAATGGCTGCTTGTAACATTATCTCAATAAACTTTCAGCTGTTTATTTCTTAATTTAGTCTTCGAAACATTAATTAAAATGGTATATTTGTATATGCGTGCAGTGCAAATCACTGTCGTCCACTGATCTCATGTTTCTCAGGGTGTTTCAGACTGACAAAACATTAATTAGAATTTCGCCTTTGTCAGCTTATCTCACACCTGCAGGACAGAAGTGAAAGAGAGAGAAAGAAAGAGAAGTTTGGCTCCACTGGGAGCAGGTGGATGAAGAAGAAGAAGAAAATGAAGAGAGAGAGAGAACCCTCAGATTCATCAATGTGCTCCCAATCTAGCGGCAGGGCGAGTTTAACTAAGACTGAATCAAAGCATGCAAATTAGAAATGAAGGTAAAGTGTGATTTTTGTTTTATTGACAAGGTCCATTTATGCAGAAAGCGTTATTGCGCTTAAAAATGCGGGATGCAGGGCAGTGGAATTAAACAATCACAAGGTCTATAGATGTGTTTAGGTTGAACTACTTTAACTTGAGTGCTGCGTTTTTAGAACGCGGTTTCACAACAGTCAAAAACGACCATCTACTCTAGCGCATGTTTACATTGAAAATCAAGGAAAAGCAGTGCAGTGCAAAGGTGTATTCAAAACAACTCTAAACTTAACTACTTCTACAAGAATAGATAGATAGATAGATAGATAGATAGATAGATAGATAGATAGATAGATAGATAGATAGATAGATAGATAGATAGATAGATCTTGAATTAATCAGTGTTTTAAACAAAAGGGTTAAGTGAATGATTCAGTGACTCATTCATAATGACACTTGTTTCATACCTGAATGAATCAGTGTATTGAATGAACTAGTTAAGTGAATGAGTCTAGCTAGATAATGTGTCTTAGTCTAACATCACTTGCTAAATTAATAAATGTAAACCTAGCTCTAAAATCGAATTGGTTGCTAGCCATGCTGTTTCATAAGCAAGAACATATATAAGTATCTAAGAGCGTACCGTATGTTGACAGTGTCATGTGTAGGGTGACCAGATGAGATTGGCTGAAATTCGGGACAGGGACGGGGGTGTGGGGGTGTCTGCGGTCTGGGGTGACGGGATGGTGGGCTTCCCCACCCACTCCTCCCGGTACCTGCAGAAGCGTTTTTGCTTTTTAGCTGTGTGTTGGGGTTCCGGTACACCAGCCATGCCAACGGAATGAATGAAAATTAGCTTATCAATGCATATCTAAATTCACGCCTAGCCGCCTACGGTATTTTTTTAGAACTTAGAAAAAAGATGCTGCAGCCAATGAGCAGCCGGCGGGGGCTGGTTGCAGGACGACTCAACCTCCGCAGACAGTTTTTAATGTTTATCAGACAATAACTACTCAAGATTTTACACACAAACACATATAGCGATTAATTTTTTTAAATCTAATTACACTATGTGGCGATTAATCTAATTAATCGCAAAATGATCCTACATCAAAAGAAATTACGCCCAAAAGTTAATTTAAAGTCTTCATTGAGTTAAATGAGAAAAGAGTCAAATAGACATTACATGTAACTTTAGGAAGAAAAAAAAAATTGATTCAACAGAATTTATTACACATAAACGTTTAGGCTATAATGGCCATGAGTAGCCTAAATAATGACAACATTTTCATTTTAGGGTGAATTATACTGTTTTTTTTTGTTGTTTTTTTTTTTCATTAATATGGAACTATGAAATAATTTCTTTAATGAAATGGTACTCTAAATAAGAAATTAAAACTGCCAGTTGGTGGCGGTAAATGTGTAAATGAGTAAGTCATTGAGTCATTCATTCGAAATGGCTGATTCATTCAGGAATTAAGTAAATGGCTCTCTTTATGAATGGGCCATTGAATCATTGGTTCACCCGATTGATTCGCTCAAAACTCAGATTCATTTGGAAACGAATGACCACTGTGTTGCTCGGAAACACAAGTTCTTCTCTGGCTTTATAGGTAATATTTTCATTGGCAAAATTGAGCAAAAGCAGACACTATTGTCTAAAATATGACTCAATATTAACTTCTTATTTATTGAACTGTTGTATAGGCTAAAATCAATATCATATTTGCACTCGCTATTCGGGACAAAAACATCACTTGTGTGATATTGCACTCATTACTCGTGTGATTGTTTACCTATATCATGGTATAAATATGAGACAAAAACTCATACAGGGGCATTTTTGCCCCAATATCATGAATTTTAGAGGCATGAATTTTAACCCTAACCCCACGGGCTCCATCACGCAGTGAGCAGCTGACCTGCTTCATGTTCGTCACCGATCAACTGAATGAACTGCATAGGTCTGGGGCGGGGTTGGTGCGTTTTAATAATTTTAACGTGTTATTTTTTCCCATTATTAATTCATCAAATTAACGCTTTAAATTAACAGCCCTAATTCTAACACATTGATTATTCAAATAATATGCCTGGCCTGAACGAAAAGTCCATCCAAATGCAAATTTATTCTGTTTGTTCAGTGTAAATGAGTGAGATCTCTCTATACATCCAGCAACTCAGTTACCAAAGCTCCAAAAAAACATACATGCGCTCAGATTTTTGCACTTTTTCTTAGAATCCATAATGGCACACAAACACCTCAGTGCCATGTCTCTGAATCCAGCTTGGCAAGGTTCTCACAGACAGACATCACCCCAGCACCATTACCAGTCCTCTGAATGCAGCATGGCAGGGACTCCACACAGACAGAGAGAATGAAGCCAGCAGACCTGTCGCTCTCTCCTCCTCCGCTCAGCCAAGGCCCCCCTGCTGTAAGGCGGATTGAGGGTGGCTAGCAGGGTAAAGTGGAAACCTTCTTCTCTCAAACCGCCCCAGGTCTGACCCAAACATTTCTTGCTTGGCTCACGGTGAGATGGAGCCGCACACTGGGGCTTTTTCTTGAGTTGTTGTGGTGTCTGAGCTGAAAGCCTGCTTAACTGGGTGGGTGGGTGATGCCTACTGCTGTGTACTNACATCACCCCAGCACCATTACCAGTCCTCTGAATGCAGCATGGCAGGGACTCCACACAGACAGAGAGAATGAAGCCAGCAGACCTGTCGCTCTCTCCTCCTCCGCTCAGCCAAGGCCCCCCTGCTGTAAGGCGGATTGAGGGTGGCTAGCAGGGTAAAGTGGAAACCTTCTTCTCTCAAACCGCCCCAGGTCTGACCCAAACATTTCTTGCTTGGCTCAGAGAGATGGAGATGGAGCCGCACACTGGGGCTTTTTCTTGAGTTGTTGTGGTGTCTGAGCTGAAAGCCTGCTTAACTGTTCTCAACACTGAATGTCCAGCAGGGGTGGGTGGGTGATGCCTACCGCTGTGTACTTGTTTCACAAGTTTATTGACCTTCCACTGTGTGGGTGGCCTGTGAAGAAAGTCATGACAGATGGACAGACAGACAGACATATATAGATAGATAGATAGATAGATAGATAGATAGATAGATAGATAGATAGATAGATAGATAGATAGATAGATAGATAGATAGATAGATAGATAGATTCGAACGCATCCCTTCATTCCTGCAAAACAGAACAAGGGGAGAACAGAGCAAACGCAGATGAAAATGTTACTGGAAAGGGCAGCTACACTGAAAAGCTACGTCCTCTGAGAATTGTCCTCGGCAGACATTAAAAAAATTGCATTTTGTAGCACATAAAAGCCTCATCTCCATAGAAGGAAGAGAGAATGAGACAGAGATGCTGCTTTTCAGGCAGCCAGTCCAAAAAGGCCCTCGCAAAGTCTTATTACCTGATGAAAAACTGTGCCATTAAATTGAAATTTAATTAGTAAAATTGTGTTTTAATGTAGCTATTTGCTTCCATCCATCGAAACGTGGCTTCTGTTGCGGGCGTTTCTTAAGGCAGTTTAATTGGACTAATAGAGACAGCTGTTAATAACAGGGCTTCTATTGTGTGGCTTTGGTGGTTTTCCATCAAGGCTGGACCCTCAGGACACACTGATAGAGTTTGAAGTAGATTCAGTTGGAATCCAGAAGGGAGCTTTCGGCTTCTGCAAGCTACAAGAAGAGAGATTTGATTCAACACACACGCAAACACATGTGCCGTATGGCTTCTCTCATGAAGTCCCTCAAAATCCACTGAAGTAACTCACATGTGAGCTTCAGCTTGCCAGTAATGCCATATGCGTCTTCTGTGTAGTCAAGAAGAGGCATAAGAGGAAAGATGCAAAAAAGACGGATATACACCCCCACACTACAATCATGATCAAGACATATGTGCGCCACTTCCCAGAGAATGGAAAAACCTCATAATCGACTTCAAGAGGAAAGGTCACGTCCAAGGTCAAGGATACGGCAGCCCATATTGAGCCTGAACGGGAAGATTTACAGCTGAAGCACTATCAAACGCTGCTCTATCTGTGCATAATCAAAGGGCATTAGAGACAGAGAAGCTTCAAACGGCCTGCATTACAGAGGCAGCCCTGTAATGATATGACAATGGAGAAGCATCTCTAGAATATTAAGGGACCTTGTGCCGGTATTCACTATGAATTCAGACAGCGGCTCCAATCCCCATGTTGGCCGATGATGAGTCAGGCCCATGCGATCAGCAAATGAAAACTTGCGTCAGACAAAGGCAGCGGATCTGGAATCGGTTTTTATTACGTGCCATATCAAAGAGGATTACAGCGCATGACTGACACTAGATCAGTGGATGGGGGTGAGTGC
>RJVU01075544.1:4720293-4742833 GCA_003731715.1 Anabarilius grahami | reverse complement strand
TACTTTGTTTAATAAAATATTTAATAAAATATGTACACAAATACATATTTAATATTCAATAAAAATACAATATATAATAAAGTATATACGTAATAATAACAATATATAACATTAAATATACTATAAATATGCTATATACAGTAAATTTACACACACACACACACACACACACACACACACACACATGTTTGTTTTTGTGAATTGTGGGGACATTCCATAGGCGTAATGGTTTTTATACTGTACAAACTGTATTTTCTATCCCCCTACGCTACCCCTACCCCTAAACCTAACCATCACAGGAAACTGTGCACACTTTTACTTTCTCACAAAAACTCATTCTGTATGATTTATAAGCCTTTTGAAAAGTGGGGACATGGGGTATGTCCTCATAAGTCACCTCTTTTTGTAATACCTATGTCATACCCATGTCATTATGCACATTTGTGTCCTGATATGTCACAAAAACATGCACACACACACACGTACATACGTAATGTGCTGTCATGAACTTCACAGTGAAAAACGAGGGGAACTCTAGTTGAGGGTTCAAAGATGTCCACTAGAGGGCCTAATGAGCTGATGGAAGCGTCTTGTGTTTTCTGTTACTTTTTCATCCTTCAACTGCTTGGCTCAGCTCATAAAGCATTTATATAGCATTCAAAAGCATTTATATCTTTGCTTTCTATATTTTGTGTTCCTGAGTGTAGACTAGTCTGAAAACCTTGAACAATTTCACTGTTTTCAAGTGTGCAAACCTATGTAAAGTATTCAAAATAATTTTAAACATGGCTGTCTGGCTAAAAAAAAAAATCTATAAACTGTTTTATAGTCTCTCTTTCTACCAGACATAATTGATAAACATATAGAAAACACATAGATGCTACCTCTGATATCATAATTTTACCCTTACCTAATCATTACAAATACATTTATTGAGATTTACTTTACACACCAAGCTAATCGACAGCTCATATAGTGACTCTTCAGAACTCTTGGTGGGTTCCTTTACTGTTGCTTTTCTTTCCTTCTTTAGAGCTGAAGGCCAAATTTAAAGTTACAAGATCAGAACCAAAATTCTGAGAAAAAGTATAGAAACAAGACAGGCATGCAGCTTCAACCTATGAAACTGCCAACTGAATTCTAGAAAACTCAGTGAATAAGACCAAACTATGATCTTGTATAGCCTACAGGCAAATACATTTAAGTTTCTACTTAATCTAGCTGTGTGTGTGTGTGTGTGTGCGTGTGTGTGTTCTTGTTTATATTACATCGTGGGGACCAAATGGCCCCACGATGTAATAAAAACCTGAGATCACCTACATTGTGGGGCCCAGCCAGCGGTCCCCACGAGGGAAATGGATTAATAAACATACTAAATGATGTTTTTTTGAAAATGTAAAAATGCAGAATGTTTCCTGTGATGGTTAGGTTTAGGGATAGGGGTAGTGTAGGGGGATAGAAAATACAGTTTGTACAGTATAAAAACCATTACGCCTATGGAGAGTCCCCACTAAGATAGCAAAACAAACCTGTGTGTGTGTGTGTACACTTGTTTTGACTATACTTGTGAGGACCAAATGCCCTCACTTATATTGTAAAGTACTTTGACAACCCACTAGTGAGGAAATTTGACTAGTTAAGAAGGCTTATAAATCAGCCAAAAGTTGTTTTTATTTAAATCTAGTGTTTTGCACATGTTTCTGTGATAGGTAGGTTTGGGAGTTGGGGTTGGGTTAGGTGATAGAAAATATCATCGACTTTATATAAAATCAATGGAAGTCTAGGCAATGTTGTCCGCACTTAGATAGCAAAACAAACCGTGTGTTTGTCTTTGAACATTTTTAGTACCTCTTCATCAACCCCAAACCATAAATATATTTCTTTTTAACTTACGTTATACTGGATATCATTTAGTATTAATAAAACAAAGCAAAGGGGTGGGAAACAGACTGACAGACAGCGATTATATTCCGCCATGAGTGTCACACAGTTTCTTTAGCGTAAAAATTCCCAACCCCGCTTTGTAGCTCTCAAAGTACAAGAGTCTTTTATAAACTCCCGTCTGCGCTTAGAAACGCGTCCACATCACTCACATAAAGGACCTCTTGGAAAGCCCCGCCTACAATTTGAATTCCGAGAATCTGATTGGCTGCGTTACCTCCTCCTCCTTCATCCATTGGTTGGCGGCGGATCAGTAACAATGTTTAATGCACTATGAGACGGACTGAGACAGTCAGAGAGAGAAACGCACAGAGGAGGCAGAAGGGACACCGGCACACCACAGTACCGTTATTGACAGCTGGTTGTTGTGACAGTCGGATTGGACAAAACACTTTCGGTTGATTTCCACATTTAAACTTTGGACTCTCTTGTTTTTCCTCTTTTCGGTTATTTTTTTTTTACTAGGGACTGGACGGATAGCCTCCTGAGGGGCCAGGACGCATTTATCACGGGGATGTCTCACCCCGCATCAATGCAGTATAAGAGGCTGTTCGCGCTGGTGATATCAACGGTTGTGGATGTACATTTTACGCCTGGGTCAAGATATCTATCCTGAAGCGTCTGCAGCCAAGAGTCTATGAGCGCAGGAGAGTCACTGCATCCTAATCAGCCTCATTGACATTACAAGCGCACTTTTGGGGAGCACTTTCTTTTTCCATACAGTCTAGTTGGAGTTTTTTTTTCACTCATTGGGAAAGGTGCATGAAGGATGTAACTCGTCTTTGGTGATGGTTGTGTTTAGACTGGATAGCAGGCTACAGGTAAGTCTGTGCGATGTTGCTCATCATCATTCTGTTCCAAAGTGTCATCCTGAAAAAAGATGAGGCGACATGACATATATGCTCCTGGAGCTGCTGGATGCGCACAGTGTCAGTGAGGATGCAACAGCTTCTTCTCGTATTTATTCAAGAAGCGCAGTATAAATAAACCATCTAGGATTGTGTTTCATTTGCACTGCTTTATGCGACTATGTAAGAATTGCATTTAACAGCAGGATTATGCCGGTTAAGAGGCTTATTTCAACGCATTTGCATTCAAGGGACTGCCTTAAGACAGCAAGGTAGGCTATAGCATCAGTTAAGCAGCTGCTTCAGGACGCAGGGACATAGAAAGAGATTTGTCCGTTTTTATTTGCTCACCACCTTTATCCATAATTGCGCGTTTGATGCGCGTAATGCTCTTCGTGCCACATGGCGCATCCTCGACGCATTGCTTAGCCTACATGTTGAGAGTAGAATAACACAAACATCCACCTGTGTTCAGTGGTAAAGCTCTCGACGCATCTCAAGGTTAGATTGACATGCCATCCACGTCGTTCGCCAGGGAATGAGGAATTACGCATTAGAATTACGCGGTCACAGCACAGAGAAAAAACGCGCGACACGAGGTGTTTGTTTGAATCATTATGTCAGAATTTAAATGATTAAGTGTAATATTACATGCAATAATCTGAAACAGAAATGTTTTTTTTTTCTTTTTTCATTACAGGCGAAGAGGCTGGGAAAGGCTATTTCTTTGTGGAAACTGGATTGTGATTATGCCTCCAATGCGCCTGGGCGTTCAGCAGAATATAAATTAGCTGTACAGCCTCACCGTTTGTTGTAAAAACTCAGGATAAAGGGAGCTCTGCTAAGAAAAGAGCATTTAAAGGAAAAGCCCACATAATGACTTTATACATATTTTATCATGAATCAGCATGTGTGCTCAATAATTGAAAGTATAAATTGTGATATTGCTGGGAAGATCAACAGGTCGGAGGCGTAAAACGCATCAGAAACCTAAGACACTCTCACTGAAAGGGATGCATCTTTCTGTTTTCCTTTTCCTACTTTTATGGGCGCAAGCCCTGACGTTGAAAAACTTGAACTACTCAATACCTGAGGAGAAAATTCAGGGTGTCATTGGAAACATTGCCAAGGATGCGGAGCTCGAACTTGGAGAGCAGGGGAAAAAATCCAACTTCAGGGTGTTGGAGAACTCCGCCCCACACCTTATTGATGTGGATCCCGAAAGTGGGCTATTATACACTAAGCAGCGGATCGACAGGGAAACACTGTGCAGACAAAACTCCAAGTGCCAGCTCTCCATGGAAGTGTTTGCCAATGACAAGGAGATCTGCATGATTAAAGTTGAGATACAGGACATAAATGACAACGCACCGAGCTTTCCTTCTGAACAGATCGATATTGACATATCTGAGAATGCAGCCCCAGGCACGCGTTTCCCCTTGGCTGCTGCCTACGACCCTGACACTAGGGAAAATGGCCTGAAAACATATCAGATCACGCGGGATGATTACAGTATATTCTCTTTGGATGTCAAATCCAGAGGGGATGGAACTAAGTTCCCTGAATTGGTTGTTCAGAGGTCCTTAGATCGAGAGGAACGTAGCCATCACACTTTAATTATAACCGCCACAGATGGTGGGGAGTATCCCAAATCAGGCACAATGCAAATCAATGTTAAAGTCACTGATTCTAATGACAACAGCCCTGTGTTTGATCAGCCCTCATATGTAGTCGAGATTCCTGAGAATTCACCCCTAGGCATGGTATTGATAAATTTAAATGCTACAGATCCTGATGAAGGCATTAATGGGCAGGTTACTTATTCCTTTAGCTGTTATGTCCCAGACAGGATCAAAGAGTTGTTCTCAATAGACCCCCGAACGGGCATCATAAAGATTCAGGGTAAAATCGACTTTGAGGAGAACCCAATTATAGAGATTGATGTTCAGGCAAAGGATCAAGGCCCCAACCCAATTCCTGGCCATTGTAAAGTCACAGTTAAAGTGCTTGACAGGAATGACAACTGGCCGTCAATAGGTTTCGTAGCAGTGCGTCAGGGGGCAGTTAGTGAAGCAGCAACTCCTGGGACAGTGATTGCGCTTGTCAGAGTCACAGACAAAGACTCAGGCCGCAATGGGCAGCTCCAGTGTAGGATTTTGGGGAACGTTCCCTTCAAACTAGAGGAGAACTATGATAACTTTTACACAGTAGTGACTGACAGACCTCTGGACAGGGAGGTAAAAGATGAGTATAACATTACTATTGTGGCCAAAGACAATGGCAACCCTCCCCTGAACTCGACAAAGTCTTTCACTGTTAAGATTTTAGATGAAAATGACAATGCACCCCGCTTCACAAAAATGGTCTATCTTCTCCAGGTGCCTGAAAACAACATCCCAGGGGAATACCTGGGTTCTGTTCTGGCCCATGACCCAGATTTAGGCCAAAACGGTACTGTGTCCTATTCCCTCCTTCCCTCTAATGTAAGCGAGGAATCTATCACTACATATGTTAACATCAAACCAACTGATGGTGCAATTTATGCCCTGAGGAGTTTTAACTATGAGCAAACCAAGTATTTTGACTTTAAGGTCCAGGCGAAGGATTCGGGAAACCCTCACCTGGAGAGCAACACCACTGTCCGTGTGAGTGTGCTGGATGTTAATGATAACATTCCTGTCATTGTCCTTCCATTACTTCAGAATGACACTGCTGAGATCCATGTACCTCGGAATGTGGGAGTCGGACACATTATCACCACCGTGAGAGCGGTGGACAACGACTTTGGTGAGAGCGGTCGGCTCACCTACGAGATCTCGGATGGGAATGAGGAACACCTGTTCGAGATTGATTCGGTGACAGGCGAGGTACGGACAGCACAGCCACTGTGGGAGGAGGTGGCACCTGTTGTTGAACTCATCATCAAGGTCACTGACCATGGCAAGCCGTCACTTTCCGCCATGGCGAAGCTTATCGTCAAAGCCTACTCGGGTCCCTTACCGGAGGGTGAACCACGCATCAACGCGGAACACCACAACTGGGACATGTCGCTTCCGCTAATAGTAACTCTGAGTATAATCTCGATCATGCTCCTTGCGGCCATGATCACCATTGCAGTCAAGTGCAAACGGGAGAACAAGGAGATCCGCACATACAACTGTCGCATCGCTGAGTACACTCACCCGCAACTCGGCAAGGGCAAGAAGAAGAAGATCAACAAGAACGACATCATGCTGGTGCAGAGCGAAGTGGAGGAACGGGACACCATGAACGTGATGAACGTTGTTAGCAGTCCATCTCTGGCCACCTCGCCCATGTACTTTGACTACCAAACTCGTCTGCCCCTCAGCTCTCCAAGGTCAGAGGTCATGTACCTCAAACCCAATGCTAACAACCTCAGTGTTCCTCAAGGACACGTTGGCTGTCACACCAGCTTCACCGGACCTGTTACGAACACCACTGAGACGCCAGTGAACAGGATGTCAATAATACAGGTAGGAACGACAACTTGTATTCTTCTTCCTGCTTACCCTCCATCCCCCTCTCATCCTGCTCTGTCTCACTAGGTCAATACATGAATGGATGAGTAGATGTGTGTGCATACACAACCGGTGATAATATGAAACACAAGTCGCTTTCCACTCCACGCCAGATGCCGAAGAGCTCCTTGCTATCGTTTTTTGAAATCTAGCTTTGCTCATATTGTTTCAGGTAATGCGTTAAGAGGAAATTGAGTATGGAACATAATTCTGTTCTGGAGATATTGTTTTGATGTTACCTCTGGTGTGGAGAGATTTGATGCACTGACAGGTTTAGCCCTAAAGGTTTGTTATTTCATAACGGCCATACCGTTATGATTTGCTGCTCTTGCCTAGAATATCTTTCCAGCTACTATATTGCAAATGAATAGAGCTTCAATCAATATGTAGTTTCCTGTGGCGCTTTGAATGTAATGTTCCTACTGTTTGCCTCATACAATGACAGAATTAATGTTCTTCTTTTTTTTCATTTCTGCTATTGCTTACAGGCAAGGTCAAATTAATACATAAAAATGTGTTTTCATACAACATAATGTAATTTTTCTTGACCTCAGACATTTCAATTTTCAGCCTTGGCATTGTAACACCCTTAATGTGTTACTTACTCAGCAGGTTTGTCACCTTCATACTCAAGAACGTTGTGACAATCCTCTCTATTAAAGACGTTCAGAGCGCATTTCATCAAAAGAAAGAAAGAGCTTTCCTAGATTTCCTCATTCCTTGCTAATGCGTCTTTGTGTGGAGCGATTTGGTTAAGCCAGTGACAACTTATGTGTGTCTGTGCTGCTAAGCCAGTTTAAAGTCATTTGAAATCTGTCGTGTCAGATGAGGCTAAAGTCACCTCTTTAAACTCTGTACATCAGGTGCGCGTGTATGTGCAGCGTTTGAGATTACAGCTGGGAAAAATTAATTTAGCTCTCTCTCTCTTGCTTTTTTAGCGCTAACTGCTGAATGTGTATCACATGCTAATGTTGCTATTGCTTATATTTAGGGTTAGTGATTTGAACAAATCTCCAACATTAAGTATTTTGCCTAACTTTGGCGCAAAACTCATCCCACAATGTTGCTACAGAAATGTTACAAGTAAACAACCACCTAGAGCACGTTAGCATTGTGGCTAATTAAATCACATACTGCATGTGTCAGTGATTTTAGGGATTTGAAGCTGGTGATTTTGTGAATAAGCATGAATTTGTGGGAGTGAGTATTGATAGTAAAAATCATGTAATTCTCAACAGTGCATCTTGAATTGCATTTTGCAGGTTTTTCATGGGTATCTTGTGTGATTAACATTCTCTAGATCTGTGTGTTTGCTGCTGCATGTGTCTGTCCATGATTGTGCGAGTGAGTGCGTTGCTATTCATCGCGTCCCAGCTGCAGGTCAAAGTTCAGAGTGAGGCCCATTATTCTGGGCCCTTTAATAATGAGCAGAATAACTGCAGATGCCTCATCAAATCACAGACGCAGGCACTACGGCATAGATACATGCTCTTCTCTCTCACTACCTTCACTCTGTCACTGAAAACAAACAAGCCCCAAAACACATACATAGAGTGCATGCTGTGTTTACACAGATCCATACAGTACAGGATATACTCTCCATTATTTACAGCAGAAGTGTGGCAGGAGGCAGATCTGCTATCCTGTTACTGAGCCCGTAAAACAATCTGGCTCTCCTCTCCCCTGGCCTGGAACAGAGAGAGAGAGTGGGATTAAAAGAGAGCCATAGAAATGTGAATCCCAGGTTATAAAAAATGTTAGAAATCTCTCCCTTTTCAGTCCCTGTCAATCGATGTGTTCGGGGGCTGTCATCTGCATCTGTCATCGGAGCTAGAAGGTGAAAATAAATGGATATATAAACAAATATATAAATAAAAACCCACACAGTCCCCACTGCTTGCCACACAGCTGTGCAAGGGCATTTTAAATGGTTTCCATCAGACCCAGCGACAACAGCGGCAACAAGAGGGTAAGACCCGGGGCTCCTTAATGGTGTTTTATAGTAGCTGATCCAGAGGTTGCGAACAGCTGGCCGTTGAAGTAATATGTCTGAAATGAAAAGAGGTTTAGGGTCAATTACAGCGCCAAGGCTGTCTGCTCTCAGAGAACACAACAGAATGAGGGGTGTAATTCGATTGGCCGAGAAACGTTTCCTGGATAAGGGATGTAATAATGCTTAATTGCACCACAGGCATCTGGATCTATTACTTAATGGTGAAGTGAGATTTAAGAAAATCTTCAGTGGTATCCTTCTAACCCTAGATCAGGGGGTTTTCTTATTTTTTTTTAATCTAGAGAGCATTTAATATTCATCCTTCTGTCTTAAACATACTTAACAGCAGACCTGAGGCCAGAAAAAAGCAAATATATAGTCAGACTTTTTATTGCATCCTTAAAAAAAACACACTCAGGAAAATGAATTTCCTTGCTTTATTTGGGCTTAATTTGCTGTTAAGCTAAAGATAATGTTTACTTACCTTAGTTTGAGAGAGTGGAAATGTGTGTGAGGATGAGCCAGAGGCTGATGCGTTGGTGATCCAGACTATAAAAGTGTCCCCTAGGTGGCGACAGTCTGCCTTCAGAGTACTGCAGGCACATAGCAGTGAATGAGGCTTGATTTGAATGCACATGCAGTGTTGGCTTTCAAATTTATGTTTTTTTTTTTTTTTTCTCTGTGCATGACTATGAAATGTTTATGAAGTGAAAATTTCATGCATTTTAAAATCTTTTGATGCTTCCATCTGTCTTTTTTTTGTGTTTGTTTATCCTAAATAAAGAGGTCAAATGAGCCACTTAAGGTCAAACCGGTAAGGCAGGAGTAGCAATTCATGTAGCGCTGGGGGAGGACACACACTCAACTTGTAAAGGTCAGCGGTTGGAGGGAGTTTTCAGCTGGACATTAGTGAAGCCTCTCCAGGGATTGTCCATCTGAGCTGTTTCTTTCCATTAAATGCACCTAAAACAGAAAGAGAGGAGTGGAAAATAGATGACAACAGATCATGCTGTTGAGTAACTGCCTTGATACGAGGGCTGTAGTTGTGCTTGTGGCATAATGTCGTTGTGTCGTGCAGTGAAGTCGCAGTGCTTCATAGAGATTGGGTTTCTGTCAACTTGTTTTTGCAAAATTGTGCGATAAAAGCTGCTGTCAGGTAATCAGATTGCTGCACGAGCTCTAAATGTATTGCTTTGGGAACTGAAGCGAAATACTGTCAAATGGCAAGGCATGAGAGAGTCAATGTCTGACAATCTGTTTAGTGCCCTCTTTCTTTCTCTCTCTCTCTCTCTTGCTGTGTGTGTGTGTTTTGCAGTGGGACAGCAGGAGTGTGAGCACAGTCATGCATGCTAATGGTTCTGTCCTTGCATGCTGCATTATACGGTATGTTGTGTGTGTGCAGTGTGGGAGGGGGTATTAGTGTGTGTGTGTGTGTGTGTATGTGTGTGCAGGCAAATTGAGTCATAACAATTCCCCTTGATGGGTGTAACAGCCCATTGTTTGTCCTTCAAGTTCTCTTCTCTTCTCTTCTCTTCTCTTCTCTTCTCTTCTCTTCTCTTCTCTTCTCTTCTCTTCTCTTCTCTTCTCACTTGTAGTTTGGACTGAGACAATTTCGATTGTCAACATTAAATTGCAATTTCTGCTATACTTCAGTGGGACGAGTCTACATTTTAGTCTATACATAAAATGTTTCTCAAGCATCCCTGAGCAAGTCTGAGATATAGAGCATTTAAAAGGTTCTGAGTTAAAGTGGACCTATAATGCACCTTTTACAAGATGTAATATAAGTCTCTGGTGTCCCCAGAATGTGTCTGTGAAGTTTCATCTCAAAATACCGCACAGATCATTTATTATAGCTTGTCAAATTTGCCCCTGTTTGGGTGTGAGCAAAAACACGCCATTTTTGTGTGTATTCCTTTAAATGCAAATGAGCTGCTGCTCCCGGCCCCCTTTCCAGAAGAGGGTGGAGCTTTAACAGCTCGCGCTTCGGTTGCTCAACAACAACAAAGCTACTAGAAGTTACATCTTTTAGAATGCATCTGGACATTTCTGATTGGTTAGTGGATACATTTATGTAGTTACTGTGGAGTTGATTCAACTCATCGACTAGCATGTGCCGTCATGTTAATCTTTTGCGCAAATTCATTTGACCCTCTTTTGTGAAGCAGCCAGCGTAAAATGACTGCATGGTAACAACACTCTACTACAACAACTCTTCCTCTTCTCTAAAGCAGCACAACATGGCCTCACCCCCTTTGTTGCGTGTTCACTGGGGGCAGGGTTTATGTAAATTTTGGGGTTTGTGATATCACCAACCCGGGAAGAACCTCGTTGTAGTCCCTACCAGCCGTTTGTTGTAGTCCTTAAAAAGTGATTTCTGTTAAAGAAAATATCTCCCTTTGCATTGAACTTTGAGCACCGTAACTTTGCTGATGTTGTTTATGCTCAAACAGCAACATTACACACTAACTAAAGTTAAAAAAGTGAAATCATAATCAAGGACCCCTTTAAAGACAAAAGACCGAGAGAGAGAGATAGGGATGGAGGAAAGATAATCATGATTCATGACAGTTTTGAAAAGAGTTTTTCTCCTTTTTCTGTCCCAGCTTGTCCTTCTTTAACTATTGTGTATTAAATTTGTTCTTTCTTCTGCCCTTGGTGTCTTGTTCATATTTTCAGATGGTGTGTTTGCACTGAATTATTGATAGCCGGTTTTGATATACGCATGTGATCGATGTGTTCTCCAGTATATGAGGGAAATCTAAACAGCACTTGTCTGCTAGGCTTAAACGTTGCACATGAGACCCTACAGTAAATCCTGCCTTTGTTTGTTTGATTTCTCCAGGCTTGAGTCCTTCTAGAGTTGCAGGGGTTTTTATTTCTTTACCTCGTGATTTGTGTGGCTGTTTATTGCGCGTGTGTATTACGCACTCATACGATCCCCTGCTATATTTACTCGCTCATTAATAAATCATCAGATTTAACAGAACAAGACAAGACCAGACTGTCACGATAAACGTCTGAAATTTCTCTCACCACTTCATGTTAACAGCAGAGAGTGTGACCACAAAACCTCACTTTTTTTTAATCATCTTAACGAGAATGTGTTCATATTTTGGATAAAATGCCGTTCATAAGAATGCCTTCATCTGGGATAGACAGACGCAGAATCGTCTATGTTGCACAAGCAGACACTTGTTGTTTTTTTTTATTCATCTGCGAAGAAGCCTTAGGTTTCAAGTGCTTTAGATACAGATTAGAAGAAGGATTGAGATTAGCCCAGTTCTTCGGGAGATGAAAATCAATCCTGCAAAGCTAGAAACAACAGAAAAATCCATCCGTCTGTCCTCCCCTGCCTTCCTCCTTCACGTGGTCGCTGATTTTCTTTGGGTGCACTGGAGTGTGTCAAAACCTCGGCATGAAAAATGTAGCAGGGAGGGTGAAAAGATCTCTGTAGTTTTTTGGCACACATTTAGGCGATTAATTACTGCACAGCTGAAGTGTACAGATATGTGTATAATAGCAGAGACATTTGTTGAACTGCATGTATAATGTATGGCAATTCTGGAAATCCAAGTAATGCCGTTGAATTATTTATTGAGTTGTATAGCTCTATAACCCAGCTCCGTCCGCCCTGCGTGGTTTGGAACCCCAGACCCGTTTGGGAACCAGTGGGCCGAGGCCATTAATAACTCATAAACGCATTCGTAATTTTACCCCGCCCTTGTACAGTTCCGCTTGAACGATGGAATTAATCTCCAGAAAGTCATTGTGCCGGAGTCGTTTGGCTAGATTGACGACGTGGCTCCAAATGCACAGACGAATGAATGGACGGATGAATGAATGATACGGGTCTGGAGAAATGAACGGATATGAGAGGCTGTCGGATTTCTTCCTATTCTTCTTCGTGACTAAATACATCTTATCTCAGTGAATTTGGAGCCAGAGACATTGCTATAGTTTACAGTGTTCCAAATGTGCTGATATTTTATATTTTCTTTAACTGTAGGCATTCTTTAACTGAGAACATTCAGAAAACAAGTTAAATATCTTAAATATAAATCAAATAAAGGTAACACTTTATTTTAAGGTGACGTAGGTACACATTACTACATTTACTTACCATAATAATAACAGTAAATTATGCATAATTACAAGTAACTAAACCTAAACCAAACCCTAACCGTAACTAGAAAGTACATTTTTGAGGAAGTACAATGTAACTATATCACCTTAAAATAAAGTGTAACCTATTTTAGATTTTTTACATTAAATGTAATTATATTATTGAAATTATATAAATATATATATANCGATAATATAATTACATTTTGTGTGAAAATATTTTCTCATAAATATTGAAGTGGTTTATGATTCTTTCAGATTTTGTCTAGATAATCATAATTTTAAGGTTTTAATAATTCATATTTTTATGATGGATTTTCATATTTTAAGATATGGGACAAGAACCGTGTTTATCTAGGATAGTAGTATAGTTTGTGTCATTTTTGAGAAGGGTAGTAAGTCATGCTCCCATAGTGCAGAGGTTATTTAATTACTTAAGCAAGCACCAAAACCTATTAGTGTTGAATGTGAAAAGGAGAAATATTCCAGCAAAGAGATATAAGACCACAAGATTTGACCCTCGAGGTAGAAAACATTGAGGCACTTAAACTAATTTGCTTGGTTAATAGATAGAAACTCATAGAAGCACATACTGGTGTGGAACTTTTTTGAGGACTCGAATGGCCAAAACTGTTTTATGTTCAAGTTTTTAAATCATATATTGAGCATTACATAATCAGGATTCTTTTGGAGTAAATTAAATACCTGCATTAAAATGATCTCACTCTTTTGATTTCACCATAAACACCATGTTCCTCTTTCCTTGTCCACAAGGACGTTACACGTTGGGGTGTTTGGGAAACAAGTCCCAGTTACTCACTGTCAATATTTGTTCTGGCTTCTCCACGCGAGCAGTAATGGCTAAAGCTAGCCTTGCTAACGCTTCAGGGCATTGGCGTTGGAGTTACTGTCAAAGGTTTGGTTGCTTATGTGCTTGTTTGTTTTGGATGGTGGGATAATCTAACCCTGATGTACATGGTTTAGACTGTGTCAGTGATGTCGGGGAGAGTGACGCCCACATTTCAGATGGCTTATGGTTGTGCGTACACTTCCCTCTCTCTCTTTCTGGCACCATTTTTCTATCTAGCCTTTTTAGCCATGTGGCGCTTAGTTTTTGCGATGAGACACTCAATCAGACAAGTGCTCTTTAATTAGAAACGAAAACAGCATCTGCATGTTTAAATGATGCGGATGCTAAGCTAGCAATCTGCTAGGTTACACGTGTCAAATGGCTGACCTTTGCCCTTGTTCCTTCAGTCTGAATACTAGAGCAACTTGTAAATAACACAAAGTCAAATCAAATTACAAGTCCTGAATAAAAGAATCCAACACTGACAGGGGACCAAATAATTAAACACAAGGACTAAGTTTGTGCTGGATTTAATGAATGAAAAGAAATCCCACACATCAGTGGATAGTGAAAGGCTGCTTTTACAACATAATATAACAGAATAGATTAGACCTGTTTTAGAGTGTATTGTGCTGTTTTTTAAATTGTTTTCTACATAAACATACACTAGAGCAACATTCTTTACACTTCTCACTGTTTTCAAGCATTTTGCACATGAACATTGTGTTTTTAGGATTCTGTCAAGTAAAAATACGTTTAACTTTTAAAAATGTTTCTCAATTGGACTAATTATTTTTTAATTCTGAAATAATTCATTGTGAAAAGATGTTCAGGTGTTAAAAGTCACCATGTTTGATATTTACTTAAGTTGCTGTGGTTACTACAGGTGTTTCCATCAAGTTTTTTGTGTCCCTGATCCAGTCCGAGTCATTGAATATGGAGTCCTGATCTGATACTTGTATTTATCTTGTACTAGGCACACATTCCAAGTGCATTAGTTATTAAAAGTTATTCTAGTTATTCAATCCAATATACAGGGATGTGCAGAGAGTTTCTCAGGGGCAGGGGCTCAAAATGTAAAAAAGGGGGCATCTATCACTGCGGAGTCATTTCAATTCAACAATTACAACTGAAATTATATTTATATGCCTATATAAATACATTGTAAACTGTATAAAGACATCGGTAGATGTAAACATATTACAATGATAGACATTGTAAACAGACTGTGTGGTCCACAATTATGAATATGGCACTATTGTTATAAATGTCTTGTGTTTTATATGTACAATAAGCAGAATAATTGCAACAATGAAAGCATTAAGCTCGCGCCTCGCAGTATCAGAATGCCTGTCAGTCAAGTCCAAAGCAAGACGCAAACCTTAGCAATGCATTATGGCAACGACGCCTCAGATAGTCTGACGACAGATAACAAATAAATTACATTTGAGTGATTCCTTACAAAAGTGTGCATCAAATATGCCGAGGCCTGAATGTGTGTGTGAACCGCTAGAACAGACCTCATTGGTTCTTGCGTGTCACGCACACACATTGAGCTTCTTCTTTTCCTTTTAATGGTGGTTTGTAAACCCGCTTAAAGGAGCATACCGCCATCTACTGCTCGACATCTGTGTGACAGCTGATGTCAACTAAATGATCGGGCTTAAGCCCAAAGTATATTTTACTTTTACGCATACGCGAGGGTCAGCGTACAGTGTGCATGACGCGAATTTCGTCATCAGAAGAGTATGCGCATACTCTACGCACACCGCAGGATTTTTGTAACAGGTCGCACATGCGCATTTCTTTTTTTTTGCAGTAATTAATTTATCCACAAGGTGGCAACTGTGCCCTGGGGGCATCAATTCACAAGGTAGTTGAAGAAAAACAGTTCTGTTCTGCATAGGCAGAACAGAACGGAACGCATGCAAGCTACAGCGAAAATGCGGGCCTACGTAGACGAGAGATTGTGCAAAGAGGTTAAAAAGTACCCTCATTTGTACAACTCTAGCATGAAAGAATACAAAGATGTTTACATGGGTTGTAACTCATGGCGAGAGATTGCTCAAAACTGCGCATGCGTCAAACGACTATGTACGCGTAAGAGTGAAATGAAATATACTTTGCAAGGCTGTGCATTCGACTGTGCGCGTACACTAGCGTACGCTTAAAAAAAGTATACGTTGGGCTTTTGGATAGCTGATACGATTAGTTAAAAACATGCTTAGTCGGCCCCGATACTGATCCTTGAGATCGGCTCAGGACATACCTAGTGGTTACAGATGTTCATACAGAAAATGGGTCTCATTCACTAATATTTGTGTGGATTATTCGTATCTATATGCACAGAAGCTTTTGAGAAAAATGTCCTCCTAATTCCCAACACATGCATACACACATGAATGTGTTCCTAAACTCGTTCTGTTAATAAATGTAGAGTATTCTAAATGAACAACTATGTACACAAAGTTAGAAATTTGCATAAATCACATCCAAACCATTTCCATATAAAGTCTTTCTGCACAACCTCTCCTTTACAGTGCTTCGTCACTCTCAACAAACATATGACACTCTCTAAAAACAGGTGATTTTTGCATCTATGTTGTTTCAGTTCAGTTGTTCCTACATATTTTATTTGTCAATTTATAGTGAATTTTAGTACGAAAGTGATTGAGAATCACTATTTTAAGATACTGTATGAATAGGCAAACCGCGAAACACACCTGTTAGTAAATGTGGTTCTCAAATCAAAATTTGTAGATTAAAAAAAACAGCAGCAATTCTCTCAATCAATGTGAACGTTTTCTTTGCATCTTCATGGCAAAAACACACACAGCTGTCTGTTGCGGCACTTTTGGCCACAGGGAAGCGAGTCCTCACAGCTCTCTGCCGCGTCCTTTCTCTGTGTGTTAGAAATCGTGGAGCATTGTTCAATCACAAGCTGTGCTTTCAAGCACCATCTCTCCTTTTATTATTTGCAGATTGCGTCAGTTCCCCTGCAGGGCCACTCTAGACCCCGAAGGGTTCTTGGTATACCTCCCACGGGGCTACTTCTGCTAAACTGTTTAAATGGCAGTATCCACTTAAGGATGTTTGTTTGCTTCTTTTTATTTACTTCTTTCATTCTCTTCTTTTCCCCTTGTTTATTTATCAAAAGATAAAATTCCTACATTAGCATTAAGATTCACAGAGCACACATCTGGGAATTTAGGTGTAGATATTGTAGAAGGTAATGATAATAACGGCATCCTGTTTCAAAGTCAAACGATGTGGAACATGTTTTATTAAGTGTTGGCAGTTGTCCAATCAACAGATCTTCTTTTCTTTCAACAGATGTTTTCTCAGGTACTTTATCACACTGGGAATTGTGGAGCTTTTTTTTTTCTTCTGCAAACTAAAAAGAGATCCATTTTCCACCTCTTAACTTTCTCCTTTTATTCGCACCATGTCATTTTACAATTTGAGGAACTCTTTGCAAATTTTCCAATGGACATTTTGCTGGTTGCCAGCGTACATGTTCTGATACCATAAATGTTGTCAGAGAAAATAATTAAAGAATTCCCGGTAGCATAAACAATACATTTTCACAGTTCTCGTCCGCCTCAGGGTGATGTTCGAACAAGTTCTTCGTACTCCTCTCGTCTCTTATTCCTCATGCTATCCACTAGCTTTAGTGAAATACCTAAAGATAGCTCCTGGCTCTAGGCCTGTCTTTCCAGTGAGATGTTGGGCACAGAGAGATGGCTCTCTTTCGAGATATCGGATTGCCATGTGACAGGACCGGCTGGTAACATAAACCCTGCAACTGTGGCCTGGTCAAGTTTAATGAGTGAGCTTGTCAGCACTCATGTTTTGTACACAGTCTTATCTGTCTACAGTTACATCTTTTCACCTGCAGCCCTGCAATGATGGGCTGAGGGCTGTCAGCACCTAAAGAAAATGGCTGGCGGTTTTTATGGGGCTCTTATTTCTGTTTGTTTTTCTTAATCCTTGTAAATACAATGTGAAAATGCATGACTGACAAAAACCTTCTCTCTGTTTATGGTTATTTTCTTTTGTCTGTTTGTGTTTTTTTTTTCTTCTTCTTCTTCTCTTTATCTCTCTGTCTGTGAGGGTGATGTCTTTACCTGTTTGCTTGGGTTCAATAATGCAGCCTTCAAGCAGAGACATACAGCAAGAGATATTTATAAGGTGACAGGTGACAGGCTACTCATGGGAAAATGAATGGGAGAAACAGTAATGCTCATTATGGTGGCTGTAGGAAGGGAAGTTCTACCTTTCTATTATTTTATTTTATTTTATTTTAGTATACTTGCTCTAGAACACCAGTTCACTTTAGACGGATATTAGTGTGATTTGTCAGATTTTATTTGCGAATTTTAAGTATTTTATTAAAAATATAATCTTAAAAACAATTTTGGAGATTTTAGTCTTTCCTTATTCAAGTTTAAAGCTGTACTTAAACAGAAAAGAATTGCATTGGACCTCTACCAAGATTTTTTATTTTATTTTATTTTTTATACTGTTCATACAGCAATTAAGCGTGACAAAAAGTACTACTACTTTTATTAATTAACGATTTAAGGTTTAGTTTATGATAGTTAGGTAGTCTTTGAGGTGACAGGCTTGTGTGACAAAACTACATTTCCCATAATTCTCGGTAACAAAACAAAAATGATCAAATAAATTGATACTCTCTTTCTCTCTATCTCTCTTTTTTTTTTTGCTTGCTTTATAAAACAATATGTATTCATACCAAAATTCCTTGAACAGTAGATTCTTTATTTCATAATTTAATTTAATCAGTGTAGAAATAGTACAAGGTGCTGATATATTATAAAACATTGACTCAGAACTCAGAAATCAGGCAGATAATGTTAAACTTTTAATGACTGTTCATCAGTTTAGTATAGACAAATGTAAGGTTTCTCAAAGTAGATTGTAAATCAATGCCACACTCAAGTATCTGTATTGTATCACAGCACTTAAACACCAGACTAAAGATAACCATGTAGCTATCCACTTATATTTACAAAAACAGTATATCAAAACATGCTCACGTTACAAGCAAATATCGAAATTAATGTCTTGAAGGCCGCCCCATCTTCCGTCTTTAAGAGAGTCATCTTTGGCGCCCTTTTAAAGTTAGATCAATCCACAGTCTCTGCACGATTGATTGATCCAAAGCGTGAGAGGTTCATAAAGGCCCTGTCCAGTCTGGGAGTTGTTTTCTAAGAGACCACTAACACACTCGGAGCTGATAATTACAGCCTCACTTTCTCCTACATGCTCTCTCTATGCTCTTGTCATTTCACATCAGAGGTGCAATTGCTCATGTCACTGACAACTAAATCCAAATTTCTGACCATTAGATTATCTTGTCACCATAGCAAACTTCACACCTTTCAGTCAATTGATTTGTTAATAAATGAAGTGGTGCTCTCAAAATCTGTTGCCTCCCTTCTGAGCCGGATCTAAGGTCAGTGAATATTCAGGGCTTAGAGATGCCTTTCTGGCTGGTCAATTTTAGAGGGATAGTTCACCCAAAAATGAAAATTTTGTCAACATTTACTCATGTCATTCCAAACCTGAATGCATTACTTTCTTCTATTGAACACAAATGAAGAAAAATGTGAAAAATGTCCCAGTGTATTTTTGTCAAAACAATAAAAGTCAACTCTTTTGACTTTCATTGTATGGGCAAACACATTCTTTAAAATATCTTTTTTTTCAGGTTTGGAACAACATGAGGGTGAGTATAAGAGAATTTTCTTTTTTTTCCCCTTTTTTTTGTGAACTATCTCTTCAAGTAAAGTTGGAAGGGTAAAATATACTTGCTGGTAGTGTTGTCAAAAGTACCGACTTCGATACCAAGTCTGTACTGAAATTTAAAAAATGTGAGGCTTTGAGCGCTGTTGAGCGGATTCGTAAACACCTCTGATTGGCCATTGTGTTCAAGCGCTCAACATATATGTCTGTGATTGGCTACAATGAGCACACGGAAGTGTTTGAATCTTTTGTTTTGAACCAGTGGTTCGGGGCGAGTATCAAACTGCCAGTTACGCCCCCCAGTGGTGAACCATTGAAATTTCGAAACACTTATGACATAACGAAGCCTCGTTTACTGAAATCACATGACTTTGGCAGTTTGATCCACGCTCTGAACCACTGATTCGAAACAAAAGATTTGTAAAGCTTCATGAAGCAGTTGAATGTTTTGAAATCGCCCATCACTAGATATTGTTGAATAAAGTCGTTATTTTGTTTTTTTGGCACACAAAATGTATTCTCGTCGCTTCATAACAATAAGGTTGAACCACTGAACTCACATGAACTGTTTTAAATGTCTTTAGTAGCTTTCTGGGCATCTGAAAGTGTTAATTATCTTGCTGTCAATGGAGGTCTCACCGAGCCTTCGGATTTAATCAAAAATATCTTAATTTGTGTTCTGAAGATGAACGAAGGTCTTACGGGTGTAGAACGACATAAGGGTGAGTAATTAATGACAGAATTTTTTAATTTTTGGGTGAACTAACACTTTAATAAAAGAGGAAAGAATCACAAATGTCCTGGCTTCTCTTAAAGTTTGCTATCAGAATCCTCGAGCACATCTGTCTGGATGGATAGATAATTAGACCATAAAAAGCAGGTTTAATTTCTTTGGTGTTGTCTGCTGAACATAACGCTGCACGATAATTTATACAAGCTTCAATAATGATATTGTAATTTATGCCGATAGTCAAAAGTCTATCTTGTCTTAATTATAGAACATAATTACAGACCTAAATGGATTTAATAGTGACAAAAATGATCAGACATGAAAACTAGTAAAGACAAGTTGAGAAAAAAAAAATTCAGGCTGGAATCCCACCTTTAGTGCCGCCATTATGAGGAATCCAAGGCAGTGTTTTCATAACAAACACAAGGTATAGCAAAGCCAAAGCGGAGGTCACATTCAAAAAAACAACAACAAAAAAACAGTCATATGGAATTTTATTCAGAACTATTGGGAAGGCGAGAGGAGCAGTCAATCATTCCTCTTTATAGGAAGAAAAGATTGGAGGGCAGAAAGGAGAGAGAAATCTATTGACTCAGACCCTTTAGCTCCCTCAATCTCCCGTTTGAAGGTGGAAATTTAAGCGCGTTTGAAGGCAAGGTCGGCCGAGTTTATAGCTTTAGATTATACAATTGTTTCTTCAGGGGTTTGCTGATTAATTCCATACTCTGGCTGACAGCTTCTTAATGCACAGCGGACAGGGCTGCAGCGGGACGTTCTGACAGCACTGCATTAAGCAAACCATGCTTTTCTCAATTTATACGCACACATAAATAGAGATGCACATAGCTGACCCTAAGAGAAATGAAAATGGAAAGAGAGCGAGTCACCTTGGAGTGAAAGACAATTGTTCTGAGCGCTGCCACAACAGTAATGGGTGCAGGCTTTTATGTGCAAACGTGTGTGTGTTTTTGTGTGTGAGGCATCTCTTCCTGGAGTTGTTTGGAGAGCAGTCTAGCGGCTTAACAATGCTTTCTTTCATTACTATATTGAATTATATTATATATTTAATTTTCTGCTTTGCTTATGAATTGTTTATCATCTCCCCATGACCTAAATTCAAGGCTCTGTTGCTCTGTTGAGTCATTTGGCAACATTTTAATCTTTATCAAAGCATGTTGGATTGCAGAGGATGGCTGCTGCGCTAATGAATGGAGTCTAATGGAGTCTGGTCTCACAGTTTCTGGATTCTATGCCTGGCTCGTGGGAACCACTTTATGTGATCTTTGGTCTGGTATAGATTATATCATGTTTGTAAAAAAAAAAAAAAAATGTGTTGAAGTGGTATGCTGTAAACTAATTTGGGAAGAGATCTGAAACTCATTTGCTTATCTTGTTTCCAGAATGCTCCAGGAGTGGAGATGTTTAACCACCCTCCTTTCATTACACATCATAAAAAGCTGTAGCTAGTTTGGCGTTTTGTAATTAGTGGTGCTTGCTCTAAAGCTCATGCTATCATTCATGCTTAGGGATATGAACAGACCATGATAACTGCATCTCGGCATAGACGTGACCCCTTGGAAACACCTTAACAACCACTTAGAACACCCTAGCAACCACCTCACCCTAGAAACCACGTCAAAATCCCCTTGCAACCCCCTCAAAATCTCCTAGCAATCACACCGAATGCCCTATCAATCACCAAAAAGCAGACAAGCAACCAATTTGAAACATGACAGCAGCTTTTGCACGGGTAAGCGACACGTTTCCCCCCCCCAAAAAAGTAAAAATCTGATTCTATATATAGTATTTGTGGAAGTATGTCATTTGCAAGTTTTCACAGAGCGTATGTTTAAAAAAAGTGGGAACATTGAATGTTTTTGAGGTCAACAGCTACACACAATCTCTCATTCTTATCTCCTTTGAAACCGCTGCTAATTAATCTTTTGCTGTTCACTTGGATTACAGGGTTGAGGTTGGGAGCCTTCAAGAGCCAATCAGAGATTAACACCTCGCTTCTCATCTCCTGCACTCCTTTAAGCATTGTATTGGACATAACAAACTCTGAATTGAGTTTTCTCCTCCATTACTTTGTTTTCAAGCTACCTAGTTATTTAATACATTTTTGAAACCGATTTCACACGGCAGCCTGACGGTCTGTGGAGATTGTTCCTGCGTGACGGCGGGAAGCGGTTTGGCGTGAAACTGCCTCTATTTTGAGAGAGAGCGTGTGAACTGCTGTGTTAGGGATTTCAGGGAGAAGGGGAGGAGAAAAGCGATATTTCATTTCCCAAGGCTGAACATGTCACAGATGCAGTTTGGTGATACCAACACAAACGGTCCATTGACATAGCCAGCGTCCTGTTTTAAACTTCTCATCTTCTTTGAAGAAAAAAAATAAAAAATTCCATTAACAATAGCTGTGCTCATAAAAGCATGCTCATATGAGAGATGAGAGGCCAGCTCATATACTCATCACTACTCGTTGATGCATTAGTATTTTCAGCATTCAGACCTCTGAGAGGGTTGCACATAAATAATCCATCATTTCTCCTGCAGAGATCAGGTTCGTTCGTTCATTCACATCAGATTTCCCGATAAGTGCATAAGATTTCTTAATATACACAACACTTTTAAGGTCAGTGGTTCTAAACAGGTCCTTCACGTTCTGAAATGTTCTGATAATCATGCATATTTACTAGGATATCAAAATAAATAGGCTTATATATATATATATATATATATATA
>RJVU01075544.1:4709589-4720122 GCA_003731715.1 Anabarilius grahami | reverse complement strand
ATTACAGCTGCATGATTCTGGATAAATTGAGAATCACAATAATTTTTTTTGTTTGTTTCAGCTTGTTTCAGCTTGTTACAGTCCGGCGTAAATTATATTACAATGTTTTGAAATCCAGTGTAAAATCTTGAACCTGAAGCAAAACCAGATTATAAATGCTAATTTAGCTAGTTTCTTCCACACACACCCATGTCGCAAAGGCCAAACGCAGCATGCCTGCATGACACCTGGGGGTGGCTTAGGCAAAGCTGATGATAGCCTCAGCTCCCAAATCACTAACAGGTGGTCAAAGACTGGGCTGTGCTCATCGTCTGTAAACTGCATGGGGTGTTTTTCAGTGGATGTCTTTTCTAAGGAAAGATTAAGAGGTCTTTGACCTGGTGCACACTAGTTTTAACACCTTCTTTAGCAGAGTTAACCCTATTGGTGAGAGCTGTAAGGCTATTGGCAGAGGGGTTATCGTGCTTAAATAGGTTTAGCTTGGCGTGCCTGTTATCTGTTTTCCGTTTGAAAGACGACCAAGTGTCGTTACCTCAGCTCAACTCAACTTCCAGCACGCTCCCACACGCAACCTCTCAGATACTTATCCAGCGATAATTTGATCTCCTGCGTCGAGGCCGGAGAATCCCGACCACAGCTCCATTTAAGTTCCCAGCTCCAGCCTTTTAACAGCGAGCAGATAGGGCCGATATCGAGGACCGACGTCTAGTTGGATGTGTTTTGTGGTTTGGCTTGAAGTTTTCAAAAGGCCTCTGTTATGTAAAATGGAAAAACTAATAACGAAGGCTCCAGCAACACAGAGAATTGCTTCGTGCACTTCTCACCAACATGGGCTGTAAAAGTTTGATGTACAAGTTGAGGGTTTGTAGGGCTTAGGTTACAGTTTGAATTGTTGTCTCTCAATCTTGTTTTTATGTCATGCCTCATTGTCTTTAATGAGGAGATATGTTTGGGAAGAAGCAGGTTGATATAGCTAGCTGCTAAGAAGCTTGGGCAGATTTGAGTGTATTGATTTTTCCAGTTCTAACTCTGTTGACTCCATCTTATGCTCCTTAATTTTCAAATTCTTCTGTTTATATTTTGTGCCTTCTCCATATGAATTATATTTGTTGTTCCCTTTCAATTAAATGTCATGTGGAGTCCATCTCTTCCCTTAGCAAGCTAGTTGCTCAAACAGTAGAGCATGGTGCTAGTAAAGTCATTTTGATTCTCATTTGAGTTTGATTCTCTGCGAATGCTTGAATATTGCATTCAGGGCATTCATTTTAGGATGATTTGAGTTTGAATGCACAAATGTAAAACTTAAATGTTTATGATTATCTTTGGGTTTTATGTGTGAAATGTTAAGGACTGCTATCTTGATTCATTATTAGATGCATATGCCCCAATATGTCTTCTGATTCTGCAGAGATCCTCATTTTAAAATATTGCTTGCCGTAACATCTCCTCATTCATAAAATTGTTTTATTCTGATAGCAAAAAGCAACAAAAAAACTGTACTGCGAGGTTCAGTTGGATTGTTTGGATTCCCATACAGCTCATAACTAAATAATAATAATAAAAAATAAATTAAAAAAACAGGCTGTATGATTATGAGGAACCAAAGAAGAAAAAAGGAACAAAGAATATCTGGATTTGGAGCTATGTATCATTACAGACAATTTATTTTTTATAGATCTTGACATATACCCCATATCATATATAAAATATAGATTGGAACAGAGATCAAACACTTCAAAAGACTATCGTTCATTTGAAAAGCCATGGAGAGGCAGCAGAGCACAGCATTTTGTTGGTTTTTAAAAGTGTGTCGATGTTTATGAATATGAGAGGCCGCAGTGGACCAGATCTTTGGCGTGTGTCGGAGAATGTTTGTTTTTGAAGTGCTCTAAAAGCTTTGTGTTCTTCTGCGAGGTGTCCTCGGGGAGGTCTGGACCACCAGTGGTGGAGAATCAGGAGGAATCCACAGTCTGTTGTGTGAGGCTCTGGGCTTTCGGGAGCGACCTCGGACGATTAACAAATCAATTACACGCCGCTGCATTTCGTAACAGAGGAACATGTGCCATAGCTCTGTAACCTCAGCATGAAGCCTTGCCGATTCGAGACACCCTGCACTCTGACCGACCCCTGACGGCACTGCTCCAGCCGTGAACCCAACGGGTGACCTTATCCAATAATAGAGAGAGCAGATTGCACATGTGTTTGTTTGTCTTCACGTTCACTGAAGCAGAAGTGCTTGACATTTCCAAAGCAGTGCCTCGACTCTCAAATCCACCAGCGGAAACTCTAACACCCTTCCGCTTAAGAAACGCGTTCAAGAATTGGAGTCATAGACCCAGAACCGTTCTTAATTAGTGCACGGTCCACAGTTAGTGTGTATGCTTCTTTTTCTAATACACTTACATTATCTCAAGTATCATGTTTGCGTTTGTAGAAACCACTGAGCTTTTTTTCCGAGCTACAGGGTTCAGATAAGGATTAACTGTCACGCTGTTTGATGCTAACCGTCTCATCCAGGGTTCTCTTCCATGTAACACCTTTTTGAAATTCTAATTAGTCCCACACACTTCATCCAAACGAAATCAAATTATGTGGGAGATTTCTGCACAAGTAAAACATGCAGTGCAACGTGGGAAGTGAGGTTGTTAAGCTGTCGGTGGAATCGCTGGGCACATTTCGGCCGAACCGCAGGGCTCACTACTTGAAAGGGAATAATACAGGAACAAGAGGTGCATTTCTTTGAACAAATTAGATTTGAGCAGGATTCCCCCCCTCACACATTTTCATTTCTTTGAATATATCTCAGATTCTGATTCTCCATCTATTGCTCTATTTCCCTCAGTTTCCTTTACTCTTCCAAGGCCCATTCTATAATATATATGCCTATTCTATATGTGTGACATTTTGTGTGTGTGTGTGTGTGTGTGTATATATATAGATATGCAACGGAGGCCAGCTAGTAGTTGCTGTGCAAGTAAACCTAATGCTACTAATGCTAGAGGTTGCAGCATTTAGCCTCCTTGTTAGAGCGTCCAACTCCCACACTGGAGACCCGGGTTCGAGGCCTGCACATTGCGGGGGTAGGACCTGAGTAGATGGGTTNATATATATATATATATATATATATTATAAAAATACTTTCTGTAAATTTAATGAAAATTATTTTAAAATGATATTATTGTGTATTGTATATTATCTTTGTATTTTATTTTTATTTTTTTTCATATTGTTTAGCATGAGATGGCACAAAACGGTTTATAAACACATTATTTATTGTAATATTTAAGTTCATATAGATAGTCTTATCAACTGGAAAAGCCACACTTTTCCTAAAATAACCCTTTTGCTCTCTCTTTCACAAGTCTTTCTCCCTAAAGCCCCAGAATGGTTAAACCATCCACCATGTTTCGATTCAGAGAGGTTATCCCTTGTATCACACCTCTAATGTGCTTAACTGGAAAGCCATGCCTTCTCTCTCTCTCCCTCTCTATCTCAAGCTCTCATTCTCACTTTGTCCCTCTATCCTTGACATCTGCCTCAGGTCTCACCGTTGTAAGTTTCCTTGAGGGTCTGAGCATGAAAAATGACACTGCAAAGAGCCTTTTTATATGTCATAATGAGCTTAAGAAATGTATTTTCCACTTCGCTTGTTTTAAGAACAACGACCAGAGCTGTAAGGACGTGTTGAATGTCAGAACGCCTTTTGTTTCTCACTCAACAAACCTGAGAGGCTTCGATAAAGCAAAACACAAGGTTTGCAATGTGAATTATCCAATGTACTCATACTAGAAAAGGACAGCCGGCATCTTTTCTGTTAACATACTTAGTTATGGGATTATGTTCTGCTTTTTTCCCAAGAGAAAATTGGGTCTTATCTGGTCTGTATGACAGTTGCCACTGTCTGCATCCGTGTCAGCCGGACACAGGCGGTTGGGAGATAGGAGCAGGTCTGCCCTGAAGCACTTATAATCCCACCCGGGATTACTGTAATCTCCCTCTCTTCATTTTCGAAATCGGGATTTGTGAAAAGAAATGGTGACTAGATGCGGTTATTGCCACTGAGATACACTGTGTGGCTTAAATATGCATAAGGGCTTCTTTTGTGGCTCAGATCGCTTGATCTGTAGTTATGACGAGCGTTGGAATTGAAAATCGCTGTAATTGCTCTCAGAAAGGATTTCATGTATTCCAAACACAAAAGAACAGACATATAAAAATTGTACTGCAGATTTTAGCCTAATTTGCCCAGTGTTCTTGTTCATGCATTAAAATAGCTTTCATTCCAAAAGGCTATAGGATCAGAAAACCGTGTGACGGGAGACATAATATAATTATTATTAGCTTTGCTTATGAATTGTTAAGTCGCATGACAATTGTCCGATACAACCCTCCCACCCTTATTTTGTTCCAAACCTGTATGACTTTCTTTCTTTTGTGGAAACCAAAAGAATATGTCATTCTTTTGCCCATAGAATAAACGTCAGTAGGGTCCAGTGTTGTTTTTGACACCATTGACTTTCATTGTATGGATAAAAACAGTTGAAATAAGGATAAGAACAGTCTCCAAAATATGCTCAACTGAAAGTCATAAAGGTTTGAAAATGACATGAGGGTGAGTAAATGACGACAGATTTTTTCTTTACGTGTCCGGCTGCATTTTTTGTCTTTGGATTGTGACCAAACCAATCATGAGGAAACTATTAATTTTTTTAAACTATTAAGATTTTTAAAGCAAGGGGGATGGTCACAATGGTTGTTATGCACCGGACCATTTTAGGACAGTGATATCCACTCATAAGTGGACATTTGGGACGTACACAGATTAGACTTAAACCCTTAAACAACAGAAAGCGGTGTGTCGTGGCTATTATATTTAAAAGGTTCCTGTCAAATCCAGGCTTAGATAAAAACTGATGACCTGCGGTGTCTGTTGAGCTCCCTGTAATTAATCTAGATGAATATAACTCTGACCACAAACGTCTAGAGTCATGTGGTGTTAATTTCAAAGGAAGCAATTAATTTTTCAAAACTTTTAACTGGGGGTCTGGGGCTGGGAGCAGGAAATGAGCGGCTATGGCATTTGGTTCGTTAAGGCTAGACGATTGATAGGCTCAGTAACCACAGGAAAACATGACCGACTAATTGAATTTGATCACTTGGTAATGCACCAGAGAAATGACCTAATCAATGCTCGTGCCATTGAATAGGCCATTCTTTGTCTCTGCCCCTATAATGAATACATCGCTTGAGAGTCCGAGTATTCTCTTATTCATTTGAGTCTGCTCGGCACGCACAGGGGTAACTTGTTCTGGTCTTGTTTGTTATGTAGTTGTAAACATCGATCGCTCTTTGTTTATGAAGCTTTATTGTGTACATTTCGCAAATGCGATTCAACCCATGGGCCTGGTGTTCAAACAGCCAAACAAACAGACGCAAAAAACAGCTTGTTTGCCCTTGAAACCTTTGATTCTCGATAGCCCGTCATGTCAGATGGCTGTTTTACACTCAATTAGGGAGCTATTGGACCCCAGTCTGTTTGCAGTCAGAGTTTGGTTTGTTTAGTTGCTGTGAAAGTTTTCTTCTGGGGTACGGTTAATGTGGATGGAAGTGGAAGTGAGCTATTGATGTTCATTTTTGGTCTAATTTATCATAGTTTAATGCATTTCTCATAGCTGCTTGTCTCAAAGTTTTGGTGGTAAATCCAATGCAACAAAATATGAATAAATCAGTAAAGCTGTCATCTGTTTAATACCTACACTGTAAAAATTATTTTCATGATTTGTTATCAAAACATTTTTTCTTTTGTCAAATCAACTTAGATAATTAATGTGGGTCAGATAACATAATATTTTGAGTTTCTGTTGATTAAATCAATTGCCTTCATTGTATGAACTCAAATTTTTAATTTCAGTGAACTCAAAATTTTAAGGCAACCAGGTAACTTACTTTTTTTTAAGTTAAACCAACAATAATTTTTTACAGTGTATTTATGGTGGCAGCCACATTAAAATAAAATAAAATAAATATATTAAGAATAAAATATTTTAAGAATAAAGTCATAACATTACAAAATAAAAGTAGCTAGTACTATTTTGAGAATAAAGTTAAAATCATGAGAATAGATTTTTTTTGTTGTTTTTTTGTTTAATTTTATTTAATTAAAAACTCTAAAACTCTAGTAAACAGTTGCCACTAATACTTCTTGTGGTACTGACATTGATGAAAAAAAACAACTAAAAAGTACAAACAGCATTAATTTTACATTGCTATGGTCTGCTATAACCTTTACACATATATCAAATTGTAATTGTACACTACTGAATGCTTTTTTTTTCTGTATATGACATGGTATACCTATGCTAAGTATAGCCACCATCTCAAAAAGTGAAGAGTTTGTCAGAAAAATATGTATATTTGTCCACTTGGCAGACTCACAAGGTGGAATTGAATGTAATGCACACACATGCTCTTCTCCACGTCCTGTTTGTATTGTCAGACAGCAGAGGGCACATATCTGGCACAGCGAAACGCCCAGATGCATTTCACAATCCGGAGAGCTCCAATGACGTTCGAAAGGCAGATGGGCATCTATGCTGCATAAGCATCCCTTCCTTTCCCTCATGACATATTCCCCCCACCTCCATACCTCTCGCTTACTGTGCCTCTATATTTCTCTCACTGTTTGTCCTGTAAACACGCTGTCTTTTGTTCATTTGTCTCTATTGAAAGGAGGCATCTGGCTGGTCACCGTGAAAACACTCAAGAGAGGGTAGTGAGGATTCCTTGAAATAGATGAGCCATTTTTTGCCTCTCTCCTGAGAGAGTCTGTTTTTCTCCCACACACTCCCTTAGACATGCAAAGTCCCTCTCGTTTTGTTGCTTCGCTTCAGACTGGGAGCTTAAGAAACTTTACAGCTTGTAATGAGTACTGTGTGATTGTGAGTTTGCTTACCTGTTGTTTGGGGAGTTTAAAGTTTGTTTAAAAGTATTATAGGTGTATAGGTACATACTTTTTTAGGTCTATGTCCTCATTTAGATAAATGTGTGTGTTTATATTTTTTATTATAATTATTTTATTAAATAACTGGACCTGCATTTAAACTAGATTTGCCTGTACAGAAGCACCACTGTGCAAATGTTGGTGAGAGTTTGTATAAATATTCAGTTAAAGGTGGTACAGAGGATGTTTTGTTTTATACATTTTTGCAATATTACTTGAAACTGTCTTTACTAACTGATAAAATACTATTTATTAGGTGCACTGAAAGGAATATTATTAATATACATCATCTGTGCACGAGGTAGGGCCTTAAAAACATCAGCCAATCGTTTACGCGATCATCGCGTAAACGATTGGCCCTCTGGCTTGTCAATCACTGCCATGACGTTCCTTGTGAGAGACCCACGGCTGCGCGCTCCAGTAACTTTCCACACTCCACAGGCGCCGCATGCAATGTTTTTGTCAGGAGACAGGAGTAACAACTGCAGATTATGAGTTACCTGCGGTGAGTCCGACATAATGAATCCACTAAGTGTAACTTAAAGCCGCGCACACACTTAACGATTGTAAGGCCGATTATGAATGTAAATTGATACTTATGACTGATTGCTCTCAAACGCGTCCAGTCAGAGCCAGTTGCGTTCAGTCTGCGATTACAGTCGGTGTTCAAATTACGTATGAAAGTATATAAATCTGCTTCAGGAGCAGGAAACAATCGCTGTATGTTGAGTTTTGGGAGGCGTTCACTCGAAATGGAGGGGGGTTGTTCTTACGCATGCGCTCATTTCAAAAACTCAGTCGACGAAAAGATCCTCTGTACCACCTTTAATGTACAAGCAGTAAGGTTCTCTTTGAAATGTTAAATGTAGGAGTTAGCCGTTAGCAATTAGCATTTGTCTCTATTAATGAAGAAGCATCTGGCAACTTTGAAAAGTCTATGTTAAAGATAAAAGAATGGTAGAAGTTACAAAACAGCTTAATCACTTACAACAAAGAACAATCTAGAAGTCTTGGAAAGTCTAAAGTATTTTTGCTAATGGCTCCAGTCGAAAACATGCAGATGGAAGCTAAGCCTGTTGTTAATACTCATTTGATGCATTACCACAAATGACGGTCCAATGCCCTCAATTAGAAGATAAACACTCAATTAAAACAAGCGTAAGTTTAGTAACAGTGATAAGTAGTGTCGGTCATTAGCCTTCTGCTAGCCTGTAGCATGTAACAGCTGGACTGGAAATGAAAATATCAGGAACGCTGAGCAGCATTATTCACCTGATGGCTACCTGATGCCATACACCTCCGCGTCTCATTAAAGCCAGGACCCAGAGTTGTAAAAAATGGCTATGTGCTAATTGGCAGGAGAATGTGTGATCTGTACTACTGTAATGTACTTTTTATTAGCTTTTAGTCGTTTATTTATAGCGGCTCATAGCAAAACCGTTGGAACGAATAGCCGATGTTGGCTGCCAACATGCAAGATTGTGTTGTGTTTTTCATGATTGTGGATATTTGCAATTTGGATGCTTCTGATGAAGTTTTTTGCGAAAGACACATGGTATGCAAAGAAAAGATAAATAAGCAGGCTGTGTGGAGCCGTGCATGACCCAGTGCTGCCACGGCCAGCGGACACAGCTTGCGTAATCTCAGAAAAGCCTGATGAAACTCGATTGAGAACGGCACTATCCTCCTCGTTCTCTCGCTCAGACGTTCTCTCCAGGGGCAGTTTGCATACAGGCAGGATGTTGTAAAACACTTCCTCGGAAAGTGCTCTTATCAACCTTTTAAAACGCAGACGTGTGTGCTGTGATTCCTGTCGCTGCCAAGGGCACACTGGCGCTGCTATCAAAACGAACCATCATCCTCCATTCTGGCACCCCTGCGATTATTTCATTAATAGATGGTGCCTTTTTTTAACTCATCTTTTGTAATGGCTGATTTTTACATTCTGAGAAACTGGATGTAGGGCTATTTGAATGAACACTGAATTTGCTCTCTTTTTTTTACCTTGAAATAGCATAGTTACATGCATCAACGCTGTACAAAAGGTTGATTTTGTCCCCGACTCCTGAAAGGTGCTTAAAAATACTCTTTTTTTTTCTCTCAGGAAATAAAGTTACAGAAGTCAAAATGAACCAGAGTTCGACTTGAATTTTTAAAAGACTCGTGGTAATTACAACTTTAGCTGTAAAGCGTTCCAATCGCTGATTTAGCCTTTGATTCGGCTTCTGCATCTGAGCTTTTTATCTGCGGCTGGAGTTGAAAGACGCACTCCGTACTGCGATAGAGAGTCTCAACAAAGCTTCATAAAGGTCACGAGGGTACAGGGAGACCAACGTGACCTTTCACACAATCCCACAATCCCCTCCTGCTGTGGCTTTACCATCTCATTTCATCATTTCAGCCGTCAGTGACATTGCGTACCATTCAAATATCTCCTTTTGAAGTCCAACAGTGCGTTGAAGAAAAATATTATATCTCTCTCCAGTAAATAGACATTGCTTTATGGTGTAAGGTTTCAGAAGCGAAAAAGAAAATTGAAAAGATAAACATTGCTATCACACTTTGATTATATAGCAGTTCTTTTTTATCTAAAAGACTAAGATCGGTTTGCCTGGATCTTTTCCTGGTCGCATCTTTCAAATGTCTTTGAAACAACAGGTGCGATAACACTTTTATACACCGAGTACATGTGGTAATGTCAGGCATAAAAGCGTATGTTAGTAATAAAGAATGTTCCTGCACTGCATTACTGTACCATCAAGATGTCTGAGAGGTTTTATGATGGTGAGAGAGAGAGAGAGGGAGAGAGAAAGAGAGAGGGAGAGGGAGAGAGAGAGAGAGAGGGGGGTGGTGGATGTGGACGGGAGGCAGAGGAGAAATAAACCAGTGCATTAGTCTCTTTCAGTCTCGCGTTTAGCCGTGTCAATATTGTCTGGACCACAGCTGAGTCCAGATTCTCTTCCGTTCCACTCCGTATTGACTCTGAGTTAGTGCGCAAACACATTGTGGCAACATTGATGTAACATTGAGTTGAGTAATTGAAACCTATAGGAGAGAGATCAGAGAGGGTTTTTGAGAGAGAGAGAGAGAGAGAGAGAGAGAGAGAGAGAGCGACGGGAATGGATATAACTCTGTAAAGAATGACAAATTGGTGAAGTTTACTCAATAAAGCACTTCTTATTACTCAGCTCTGTTCTTGTGTAGTGGATCTGATTGGTAGACATTGAGACGTTCTCTTTTTTTTCACATATGCAAAGCTGAATTTTTATCAGCCATTACTCTAGTTTTCAGTCACATGATCCTTCAGATATCATTATAATATGCTGATTTATTGTCAATGTTGGAAATATTTGTGCTGCTTAATATTTTTTATAACCTGAGATACTTTTTTCAAGATTCTTTGATGAATAAAAAGTAATTATAAATATATATATATATGTAATTTTTATTTTTTATTTTTTTTAATATAATTTTTTTGTAACAATGTACAATACTGTTCAAAAGTTAAGTAATTAATTTTTTTTTTTTGGAAA
>RJVU01075544.1:4681511-4698059 GCA_003731715.1 Anabarilius grahami | reverse complement strand
CTAATTTTGTTATGTGCTTTTGTCATTTTCATTCATTCATTTATTTTTTATATATAATAATATATATATATTTCTCTAATATTTCAACTTTTATTTCAGTTAATCTCCAAGGCAACACTTCTCATTTTCATTTAAGTTTAAATTTACATATCAAATTTAAAATGACATATTTTGTAGGGTCATTAAAAACAAATATCTCCTCTGGACATCACTTTTGGCCACTACTGTATATTAGCTTTATTTCAATAAGCCCAATTTTTTTTTATAGTTTTAGTGAAAAAACAAAAACAAAAAAAACAAGTGCCCTTAAAATCAGAGGGAAGCAATATATTGTTATCAGATAATATATTTGTGTTGATGATGTTGCTCAAGCTTCATCTCTATCCTTACAATTGATCCGCATCCTACTTTGTGAAGTCATGGTAAATATGCATGGATCCTTTCATTTCTGTAAAGCAGTTCTGTATGAATTCCACTCTTGCACAACTCCATAATCTCTAAAATTTATCTTACTGAAGTTTATATTGCAGAAACTCTGGAAGCAGGGCTTTTTTTTTTTGAGTTTCACAGGAATAGACTCAGCTCTGTCATCAATGCTTTCATGAGTCGACTGTCAGTAAGAGTAATCACTGTCATTGTCTCACTTTAAAGTGACTCAAATATGCATTAATATCACATAAATCTTACAGTTTTAGACGTCAGTGTATTTTTCATGTTTGACAAGTTTCGTATCTCTTTTTTTATTTCGAGGTAGAGCTGTCACCGCGCATCTGATTTAGCCATATAAGCTCTCGAATTTGTTCTCTATCAATTCCGACAATAACAGACATGTCGCAATAATGTAATTGATTTGTAGTCGAGAGAAAAACGCAACTAACAAATTGAAGGGTCAGCAAATCTCTTCTGATTTATTTTGTTCATTTTTTTGATACCTCTCAGCAGTGGTGCGGTGATTCATCATTCAAAATCACTGAATAGTTAATCACTTTCTTTTCTGTATTTTTTCACACTTGTAAATGAACTTTGTGCAAATGAGATTTTGATCAGAACATACATCAGAACTGATCATCTGTTTTCATGAGTCATGTTTCAAGAGATGTGTGGGCGAGAGATATGGCTTTAAAAAAAAAAAAAAAACGTCTCGCAGGCACGTGAGCACCAGCTCGGCCGTAGCAGATATATAGCCTGTGACTGTGTGAGCATGAAAGCGGCTGACCTGCCGAGTCCCGTGGGGAAGAGCGGCTTTTCCCTCATAACGATTACAAATCGTCAGCAATGCAATTACCAGAGGCTAAGCAATGACTTTCGTGACTTAAACAATGGTAGCAAGTCTCGGACTGCATTGTTCAATAGCAGAATAAAGCTGGAGATTTGTTGCTCTCTCAAACGCAATAGACACCATGTTCATTCACTTCTACAGAGCTTCTGGGACCACTGAAGGCTGTTTTCAGGGACCATCAAAGTAATATTCATGCTATTAAGATACTTATCTAAACATTTAGCATACTGAATGCTACCTCAGGCTTTCCAGTGGAGATATATGTCTGCATTACACTGTAAGAAATCTGTTGGAAAATGGAAACGGTACTGGTAATTTTATGCCAGGACATTATTCGCTATGTTTACGAATAAGTTACCTTAACTGTAAAAAGTAATACTCTCTATCTATTTAATAAAATTGTAGCAACAGATTACAAGCAATATTATTAATTAAATTCAACATAAGAATTGAGTAATAAATTAATTCCTTAAAAGTCAACCATTTAAAATGTGTAAAATTGGCAAACACCATTACAAAAACCACAAACTGACATAAAAAGCAAAGAGTCAAACTGCCCAACTAAACGAAACACTGATCACCATAACGATGACCAAACATTTTCAATAAAATCAACATGTCTGTCATTCAGATATTTTTGTTTAAATTTTACTTAAATTTTATTCGTTTTAAATGGTTGACATTTAAGGAATTAATTTGATTAATTCTAACTCAATTCTATTTGTTCAATTTAATTAATCATATTGCTTGTAATCTGTTGCCAACATTTTATGGAGTAGATATAGGGTATTACTTTTTACGGTGTTTAAAGGGTTAGTTCACCCAAAAATGAAAATTCTGTCATCATTTACTCACTTTAATGTCCATAGATTTCTGTCCCCCCATTGATAGTCCACTCAACTACCACTTTGACACTTCAAAAAGTTCATAAAGAAATCATAAAACGAATCCATATAAATTGAGTGGTTCAGTCCAAATTTTCTCGATCACTTTATATGATAACAGATAATTTAGGCTTTATTCACACATAAACATTCATCGGTGCACACATCAGATGGTAAACAGAAGCTCAAGCATGATCGCATGAAGTGCGAGAACCAATGAGGTTCATTCTCGTGTGTTACGCAGCACGTTTGAGCTTCCACAAAAACCAATGAGGTTCTCGTGCATCAAGCTGGTTCGGTTGAGCTTTTGTTTATGTTTGCTCATAAATGTTTATACATGAATAAAATTAAATCTGTTCATCATATAAAGTCTCTTCCGAAAATTTGGACTAAAAAAACCCTTAATTCGTATGGATTAGTTTTACAATCTCTTTATTAACCTTTTGAAGCTTCAAAGTGGTAGTTGCATAGCTGTCAATGGGGGCACAGAAATCACTCAGAATTCATTCAGAATATCTTCATTTGCATTACGAAGATTATCGAAGGTTTTACGGGTTTGGAACGACATGAGGGTGAGTAAATGATGATATTTTTGGGTGAATATCCCTTTAACTCTAAAACACAACACAATGCAATGCGTAATTCAAAACACATTGTGGATCAAGTCAAGTCATCTTTATTTCTATAGCATTTTATACAATACAGATTGTTTCAAAGCAGCATCAAAGTAATAAACAGAATCAATGATGCAAACTTCATCGAATATAAGAAAAAACAAGCTGTAAAGGAGCTTTGAAATGGTGACAATGGTGTCATTATTATTTAGTTCAAATCTTTTCAAAGTTGATTCAGTTCAAAAACTTTATCCATTTGTCAATTACGAAACTAATTTGATTAAGCTATGAAGCAGCTCTACATCTACAGATGATGACAGTAGTGTCATCATCCAGCTCAGTTATGTTGTCATTCGATAGTGTCAGTGATAATATTACTAAATATTAAGTGTTTTTCAGAATACAGACTTTTCTTAGATTGTATGACAAAATGTTGTCTTGCACTTAACTGACTTCCTGTTTGTTTGTAAAACTCACATTAACGTTGTATTTCTGTTTAGAACAACAGCTGGTACGGCTAGCCTCGGCGGAGAACTCTAATTAACGTGTTCGTACACATAGGACCTAAACAGGTACCATATGGGAGATTGTTGGTTCATATTTCTATATCACATCTGTCTGGTAAATGTGATTAATTGATGTTTAATGGCTTGCATCTCAATTCTATTGATCCAAAAAGATGTCTCAGAAATGTTTCAATTCAGTGGCGTCAATAGAATCGAGTGAGGAAGTGAACTGTTCTTATAGAGATTCGTAATTTCCGTAAAACCTGCTCTTTTGCACTGGAAGTGTAAAACTCTTGCTGTCAGATGGCAGCCTTTTGGTGATGTTTCAGATAATTATTTCATCACCCCGAAATCGATGTTTTTTTCGCCCTCATTAATAGTCCCTCTCCTGCAACAGCCTTTGTTCTCTAACTGAATAAGCACGACCCAATTGATGCATGCGAATGTCAGAAGAAACATTTGGAGAGGGAAATTAGAAGCCTGAGCAATCTGGAGTAGCGCGAGTCTTATCATTCATGTATCACTCTTGTTGTTGTTGTTTTGTGTCCTCACCTCACTCGTTCACACTCTCGAACATGCACACTTAAAGCAATTTAGTCCACTAAGCTAGCGCAATCCCACAGAAAGGCTGCAAATCTTTTTAAGGGCAATATCAGGAGCTTAGGATTTTGTTTCCTTTATTATAGGAGATTTAAAGGATTAGCTTTCACTCTAAATACACAAAGTTTCATTTTGTTCCACTTTGTGAGTGTATTTGTGTGGTAACAGAAACATTGTGGACCTTGAGATTAAGAAAAGATGTCTTGTGTCCACCATCCTATGTTGACTGATGACTACTTTTGTCTCATGACGAGCGTCAAGATCTTTTAACCCTACAAGGCCTGCTGTATCGTATTGTCGTGTCGGGCGGAAACCTCATATCTCCTATTCCGTCGTTTTTATTTTGTTTTAGTAAAAATATATGTAGATAAACAATACCCTTTTAATTATTTCCTTTCATTTTTCCTTGTTCATTTAGTAAAAAAAAAAAAAAACTTGGTAGATTGGTAGAAAACATTGATTACTTTTAACTAGATTTTAGTACTTACATTTAGTTCTCTATTTCTGCGCCCAGGCTTTGTGCATATATCCACAAACCTCTGTTTCATGTAATTAAGCTGGAACCTCGTTAGCCCCGGGTATCGCGGTTATGATATTTGAGAGTCATAACGACACTGTGTCCTCTGCCTTCTGAGGGAGCAAACCATAAATCTGTGACATTAGCCCGCCGCCCCTGTCGCCGTGGTGACTAATTATGCTCTGTTTGTATAAGTAATGGCTTATTCTTCACACGGTACAGCGTGATCATGATTAAGAAGGGACCCGCCGGAGCCGTAGACTCATTTTCCTTTGCTCTCATTGGCCGCTCGCTCATCATCTCCCTCTCCCCTTAAATGAAAACTCATTATTTGACGTGTGCTAAATGCTATTCGGGGTGTTTCTCCCACTAGCCCGTACTGGAATGAAGAAATTAGGAGGTATTAATCCATAAGGAGCTAATTTATACCTCACAAGAGAAGTGGACAAGGACTCGTTTCAGAGAGAAACTTTAGCGGTGGTAATTGGAGGCTAGTCGCAGTGCGGAGCAGCTCAAGTGCGACTCGCACGCTTGTTCTTTATGATCTTTTGCATCTGACCTTATCATTTGTTCAAACGCTTTGACATAAAGGTTGGAAAAAATGTTTTGGGCAAAAAAAGGCAGCCTTTAGAAAAGTGATTTTTTTTTTTTTTCCCCTAAGGGCTAAGCCTGGGAAACAATGCTGTTTCTTTAATTTTCTTAGACCACAGTCTTATTTTACTGTCTAAGACTAGAAAAATGCTTTATGAAAGCAATCAAATTTGAGTACAGACAGCTTTTAAACTGGGCACAATGGCTGTGAAGCATTACATCCAATATCCAAGAACATCAGCAGTAGATTAATATACTTTAACAGTGCTTGAGAGATTTTCACATATGAGTTCATAAAACAAGCTTGACAGCTCCAGATGTAGGCTGCGGTATTAATGCAAAAATCAGCCTCTTTGTTTTCTGTCATACGTGACCCGTGGTACTTTATTGTAGTTTACACAGTTACGGACAGATGGAAATGCCCAAACCGTGTCTGATGATGTATGTTATAAGCCTCATTGTCAGGGCCGTTTTTTTTTTTTTTTGGTCTTTCTCACCAGTCAGTCAGGTAGTACAGTATGCAGGGTCTGTCGTTTTCTGTTTATGTCACCGCAATTTCTGACAAATATTTGCTCAGGGTCAATGACTGGTTTACATTTATTGCGTTTTCATGTGGCCTTTTTTGTGTGTAGGTCAAAAACAAATGTAATTTCCTTTTTCAGACAGAATTAGGAGGAAGATTAAATATAATAGGTGAGATTTATAATGTTGTCTCCAGCCAAGTGTCAAGTACAGCACTTTCAACTTGAAGGAATTCAAACTGACCCCATTTTTTTTTTTTTAAAGGGATAGTTCAACTTAAAATAAAAATGCTAGGTTACACTTTATTTGGTAACACTTTATTTTACAGTGACCTTGTTACACATGTTACATGTAGTTACTGTAGTAATAACTATAAATTATGCATAATTACATGCAACTAACCCTAAACCAAACCCCAATCCTAACCCTAACTGTATAGTACATAGTTAATTATTATTACACAGTAATTAAATGTGTAATTACATTGTAACATGGACACTAAAGTGTAACACTTTATTTTAAGGTGTCTTTATTACAGTGTAATTATACAATGAGTAGTGTTAAGTGTAGTATACTTACTATAGGGTTAGTTGCATGTAATTATACACAATTTATAGTTATTACTACAGTAACTACATGTAACATGTGTAAAATAAAGTGTTACCAAATTCTGTTGTCATTTATTCACCCTTATGTCATTCCAAAACTGTCTGACTTTCTTTCTTCTATGGAACACAAAAGAAAGGAAGGTAAACAAGAGAAAAGGTTATTCCTGTTCATAATCCAATCAATTCCCGATGGATAAAATCTCACCATCCATTTCAGTCTGAAGTATGTCACTTTAGGGAAGTAAATGTTATAAGCAATCTATTTTGGGGATTCAGAATAGAAGTAGATCATTATCTTCATTTTCTCCATCCCTCTCTCTTCTTTCCTTCTCTCGGTTGATGTCACTTAAACTGATTATTAAGTTCGATAAGCACACATATGTTGGATTAATTAATGCGTTGAGTCTAGTCCCCGGGTGATTCGGCTCACATTTTAGTTCTAACCTTTTACTTTAAGGCATTGTTGGGTGTATAATTACGCTTGGCTTAATTAGTGAGTTATTAAGACCTGTGATGAGATATGACAGGATCTAATGGACTTAAGAAAAAAACTGTCAGAAAGTAGGATTATAAAGGTTGTGTTGAAACTGCCACCCAGTTCGTACAAACAACTTAGTTAAAATTGTCTCATGAATGGTATTAAATGGCCAAACGACTAGCTGTTATTTTGGACTGTGTCGTCTGTTTTCACAGACAGAGCGTACTCTCAATGCCTATGTGCACACTCCATTTCTGAGGAGGAGAATTTGATTGGGCCTATCAAATAATAATCGGGTCTTATTGTTTGTTTCCTGAAGTTTTTATTCTTAAGGAGGGCTTTTGCAAAGAAACAAATCGGAGACCTTGGTTCAAGTGTCCAATCATCTACACAGCCACCCTTCCTCATCAAGTCTATCAAAATCGCAATCTCAATATTTCTGTCCTCTCTCTCTCTCTCTCTCTCCGTCCGTCTCTCTGCGGTAATGAATTATCCATTATTTCCCTTTTATCCACGCCGGCCTCTTCTGCGATAAACAGCTTGTGCCAAATGTGACCGCATGTTTGCAGTGATTCGCAAGAACCTTGTTCTCTGTGACGTCCTCCATCTGGAAACAGTCTCGCCCATATATATATTTCGTTCCATGTCTGTGTCAGATTGGGAGCAGGTTAGAAATAATTCATGGTCATGTCCACTTTCCTCAGGCACGGCTCCATTTCAGATCGCAATGTCTTACCGGCGAACCAGGGAATGTTTTATGAATCATTAAGAACTGTAGAACATTTATGCTAATGACTTTGAACTAATTTTAACTCTTTCCTCAAGGCAATCTAAACCACTTTAAGTTCTGTTAGGCGTAAAGCTGAGCATCAGATATTTATTGGTTAAAGGAATAGTTCAACTGTAAATTCAAATAACTTTTTTTTTTTCCTAGGAACATAAGAGGAGACATTTCTAGCCACTTCTAGTTACACATACTGTTTGTGCGTAAAAATAAAGTCTGACTTAAGATTTCCTGCTCTCTGCCATTTTGAGGGGAACTTTTTTTTGCCATTAAAGCGTTTGTTGGCCATTGTTTTGCCATTAATGGAAGTTTAACGTGACCTTGGTCTCATATAGGAGTTGTGAAGTGAGCGGTTAATTTGATGTATCGTGCTGCGATTGAGTTTGTTGTGTGGGTACGGAAAGGCAGGGCAGAGGAGCGAGGCAGCCTTCGGGCCTACAGATGGCCTCCTGACCTGTCTATGGCACATTACTCTATTTTAGCATGTATATTATGTGTACGTGCTTGAATGAATCTGCAACTCTGCGTTAGTTTAAACTTGCGTGTGTCCGCCTCTCAAACTCTGTGGGGGAAACATGTTGTCCGGCATCACGATAGCAATGATGCCTCAGGAGGAGATTATGATGATGCATGCGCACTTCCTGGCTCTCTGCCACTCCTTCCCATCTGTGCTCTGTCTTCAGCGAGCGTTTCCAGTGCGCTTGTGTTGTAGTGGCAGTTTTAGAAGGAAGTACACAAGAAAACATAATGTGTTCCAAAAAAAAATTTTAAATCATTTTATTAGTCAGCATATTAGCATTAATGGAATAGTTCAGAAACAGGTTTGGATGAGTAAATGATGACAGAATTTTTATTTTTGGGTGAACTATTCTACAATGAACTAGACGGAAAACAAGTAGATTTGCATAATTCAATACCGTCATCTTGCATATTTATTGTTATATAAAGCTCGGTGCTCAACACTCTTGCTTTTGTCTGCCTGTTCTGTTCTATAAATGATGACTTCCTGTTCTGACAGCTATGGAAGATTCTCAAGGTTCTGCTCTTTAAGTGACATCTTCTGTCCTTCATCCTCAAGCTGTGTTTAAGTGAGCCGAGCAAAGGGATTTGAGAGAGACGCACATGAAAGCTGTTTGTACCCGTTGGGCTTATCGCGGTGTGCTTGTATGTATAGTTTTTTCTCCACGATGGGAAATATTTTGTCTAGGTTTAGTGGGTTTAAAATGCTCAAAACCATAGTGTTTTCTGCCTTTACCTTTTTCATTTGTAAGTCACTTTACACTTAACACTTTATTTTGGTGGTCCTTATTTAGGCTCTCCAACTGTTCTCAGGAAAACAACACAGGTTTGTGAGATAAGAAAAGGAAAAAACAAGAATAGTGCAAAATAAAAAGGAGGTCAGAGCCATGGACTAGTCCGTACTTTTTTTTTTTTTAGTAATGACAACTTCAAAGCTACATTGAGTTAGAGGAACTTAATAATTAGTAGCATAAACAAAGTTTATGCTACAAATTAGGTTGATTACTCAAAGAAATTAAGTCGCTTCAACTACTGTCATTAACAAAATCATAAATAAAATAGTCGATCATGAGGTTTCTAATAAACATCAAGTTGTGTGGAGTTATTTAGTCTTCTCTTCACTGATTTAGTGTTTTCTGTTATCTTTTCCGCTGTCACGGCGCATTCCAGCGACATGACAAAGAAAGCCGATCCTGATTGGTCCTCTTGTGTGCATTCATTGGCTCACAGATAGAGCCTTGTAGAGTTCGACTTTGTAGATAGAACCTTTTTGTTTTCTAAAAAAAANAAAAAAAAAAAAAAGTCCCAAAATGTACACAACTTAAAAAAAGAAACATCACATAATGTAAATAAGTTATCACAGAATAAGAATATGTGAATAACTCAGTTTTGTTTGAGTAACTGTTACTCTCTGGTAAAGAAAAAAGTTAATGAGAATAATGGTGTAAATGTCAAACAGTGTAGTAATTATGATCATGTGTGAGAAATGAAGTCATTAATACTTAATTAAAGCACTGGCAACCCATTTTAAGTCTGTAATGCGACATATTTTCAACTGAAATTGATATTCAATGGCGGACAAAAATTATTATGTAAAAATATTATTAATTATTTTACTGTATATAAAAATAATTATATATTTAAATGTATACATTTATTAAAATATTATTTATATAAATATATATTTCATACAAATTTACATTACAATACATTTAACATCACAGTATAGGTACCATAAAGCAGAACGATTAACATCACAGTAAGTATCACGGTAGGTGATGCGAATTATCATAAAGCACACAGACTCAGTAACTCAACAGCTTGTCTTTTGATTATTATTTGAACTCTAGGTGGCTTATAGCCCTCAGGAAACAACAGAACTGTACTTAAGCTCACCTCCTGAGGGGAGACAGCACGTCTCCCCTTCCTCGCTCAGCCAGTTCATCTCTGTCTATCCTCCATCTAGAAATAGTCTGAGAGCAGACAGAAAATGATAGCAACAGGAGGATGAAGTGGGATGGGGATATGACCTGAGTCAGACTCGAACCTTGGTTGCCCACACATAAAAGCGCATCTATGCAATACACTAGAGCATGTGCACAATTTTTTGTATAATCTGGTCTTTTATGATTTTTATTTATATAGGAAATGGTGGTGAGAAGTATGGAACTGGATCAAGCTGGATTCAAACTCACATCAGTGTTATTTTAGTATTATTGCTGTATTTATTCACATTTTGAATTAGCTTCATTTTAATTTTAGTCATTTTGCAGTATGTGCTTTTGTCATTTTAATATTTCTATTTAGCTTTAAATTTTAGGGTTTTTTTCTCCGATTTTAGTTTTAGTAATTTTTGTACTTCAACTTTTTTCAGTTTAAACTAACTGAAAAAAGTTGAAGTACAAAAATTACCCATGCTCATAATTACTACACTATTTCACATTTTCCCCATTATTCTGATTAACTTTTTTCTTTAGCAGACAGCGACAGTTACTCAAACGGCTGCACAGGCCTTTCTGATACTACAAGATGTATAGAGTATAGTGTTTGAATGTGTGTGTGATCATTTGTGTAAATGTTGGGAGTGTTTTTCCTCGATAACCTCAGCTTGTTGCGGATTTTTTTCTCCTGCTAAATTAAGATAAGAAGGTTTGTTAATTAAACTGTCACATGGCAGCACCTTGAGGAATCGCAGTAGAAGAGCCGCTTTAATTGGGAAGCTATTGTCTCACTACACACACTCATCTTATCCAGTGACTATCATTACAGAGGGCAGGGAGGAAGTGTCACCCAAGACAACAGGAAGTCGAGGAGTGAAGGGATGCTGTTCCTTATATATGTTGTGTTGAAATGTGTTACCTTGTCAAAATGTGGTTGTTTTTTTCCCACCAATCTCTCGCCTTCTTTTTTAGAAAGTGTTCCTGTTACTATTGCTTATGCCTAAACGAAACTCGATGTTTACACTGTGAAAATTGCTTTTTTCAGTCTTTCTCCTTAAAAATTCACATTTAATTCACTTGTCATTTCTTTGTAGTTATTTTTGAGTGAAAATCCTACCCCATTTTTTTTTTTTAAGTGTACAAGAATGATAGCTTAAATTGTGCAACTTGTTCTATTATGCTTAAGTTTTTTATAGTGGATAAATGAAAAATAATTTAAAAAAATCCCATAGTCTTACATTTGAATATCACATAGATGTTGGGATGGGAATTTTGAATTTTGCACTAACAAGCACCACTTATTTTTTCATAAAATGCACCTCTCACTTTTTTATTCTCTTATTATCTGAGGAGTGTGCTTAGGGGATCAATGCTGTTAGGTGATAAACCGCCTTGGCCAGGGCTTCCACTGTAAATACCATCAGCAATTAACACTGATCAGAGAGAGAGAGAGAGAGCAATTTAGCATCAGAGTCCTGCACGGAGGATCAATTATTGAGATTCTCTATCTCTGAAATGTACACCCCCTGGTGCTCATTACATACGTGGCTATATTGGGTTGTGTGTGTGAATGTGTTTCGTAAGGCAGTTATTTTGGAGCTGTAGATCCACAGTCGCATGCAGGCTTGTTCCTCTAGTCTCTAAAAATTGTCTGGCCATCTGGGCTGAAGGTGTTCAAAATCCGCCTTGATTAAAAAGTGCAAATCTGGAGATCACAGGCCCACTGATCTTCTCCTTCGCCTGCACATGCCGAGCCCAGGCTGGATACAGGAGTGACCCCTCCAATAATCTCGTCTGGAGATTATGATGATGCTTCTTTAGATGAGGGTGTTTTTAAAGAGGGGGGAAACAAGACAAAATTGTTGTTGTTGTTGTTGTTGTTGCAACAGCTAATGCATTTGAATGAGATCCCAACAGGTAAACCAATGTTCACATATTATATTTGGACTTATAAAATGGAAATTTCCAAATTTAAACTGTAATTGAACGAACCACATTTGAAGCCATTATGATTTTTTTTTTTTTTTCAAACAGTGCGAAAAATCTTTTTTTTTTTTTGTCTTGTTTACCAGCAAAAAGTTCAGATGCTCACTTTTTTAATCAAGGCAGAAATTGTATTATCTTACACATTATTAGATAAGAAAAACTGTGTAAGATAAGATTTGTTTTCATCAAATGTGTGTCGTATATATGTAACGGACGTAGGCCGGTAAGAACTGTGCGTGTAAACCTCACTCCCCTGAACTCAAGAGGCGCTCAAGCGACTGACGCTAGAGACTGCGGTCTTTAGCCTCCTTGTTAGAGCGCCTGACTCCCATGCCTGCGGACCAGGGTTCAAGTCCCGCTTAGAGCGGGTGGTTCGAACAGGAGGGGTTACATTGGTGCCGTGACCCGGATGGGAGTGTGATTTAGGGGGTTAGTGTAACGGAAGTAGGCCGGTAAGAGCTATGTGTGTAAACCTCAGTCCCCTGATCTCAAGAGGTGCTCTAGCAACTGATGCTAGAGATTGCGGTCTTTAAGGCTGATTTATACTTCTGTGTCGAGTGTACGCTGTAGCTACGGTGTTGGATGTGTGTAGCACGCATAGCTTACGACACAGCCTGACGTGCAGCTCTTCAAAAATGTAACAACGCATCAATTCTACGTGGACCGCAAGCGCTGTGATTGGTCTGCTAGAACCCCTCCCTCAGGTCAAAAAACGTATGCGGAGCAAGAGTAGAAGAGCGAGCGTTTTCAACTTCCATGAGAATGAAAAAACACACTTTTTCAGGGGACACGCACCGTCAAACTGCAACATGAGTCGTTTTTTTCTATTTTTATGTCATGTGGTGAAAGAATAGCTTGTTTAAAAAAAATAATTATATATTTAAGTATTTACTGACACGATCATCTATCTATCTTGCTGATGCTACCATTTTATAAAAACAATAAGCTGCTTAAGTTTTAATGTTGTGCCTAAAAGCATTTGGTAAAATCACAGCAACATGGGCCTCTTGTGGCAATTCTGCTTTATTGACCAACTGTGTTTATGAAATCACGTGTTCTTAAACTGGTTTCCACTGCTTAATGCAGAATGGAACAAACAATTCAGTTCATGCTTCGTTATCACTGCAGCCAATTACGGCCCTGTCTCCGAAAATCATTTTTGCACAGATTCGTGAGCTGCCTATCCGAGTATTTGCCTCCGAGCTTTGGTTTCCCACCAGCCGTTCGCAATCCCCTCACCCCATCGCCTCTCGTAGGCACGTTGTGCGTGCAGCTGCTGCATCAACATGACAAGTGTTTCTAGAACATTCTTCATTGTTCACTGACCAGTAATCGAAGTGCAATGGCGGCCGTCGGGGGATATTTTCTGCAGTTGGGCTCTGAAGAGCGAGCACCTGGGCCTGCACTGAGGGAAGAGAGATAGTCATGCTCAAACACACCACCTCATTGTGATTTCACCTCAGGCTTCGTCGCTCTGAAAGAACTTGTGGCCAGCTNTCGATCCCGGGGATTGCACATACTCAGATACAAATGTATAGTATAATGCAATGTAAGTCGCTTTGGATAAAAGCGTCTGCCAAATGCATAAATGTAAATGTAAATGTAAGAGAGATAGTCATGCTCAAACACACCACCTCATTGTGATTTCACCTCAGGCTTCGTCGCTCTGAAAGAACTTGTGGCCAGCTTGAAATCAGTTGCGTTTGCTCGTTCATTTGAATTCACTGTAAACCTCACACTCCAGTGGTGGGGAGGGACACATTCTTTTAAATTAGCCTTAGCTCAGTAAGTGCAAATACATTTATGACCTCTCTCAGACCGTGACCAAAATGAGTTTTATTGCTTAAAGGAGAAAGTGAGACCAATTACGCACTGCTTTTTGCCTGGTTGTAATCTACAACACTCAGTATTTGCAGTATTCCTCAATAACATCAAGTTTCTCACTATTGATATCTAATATTAGCATCTTTTGTCATCATTTACTCACCCTCATGTTGCTCCAAACTGGTATGACTTTTTTCTATGAAAGTTATTTTGACAAATATCAGTTTTTTGGCTCCAGTGTTATTTTGGACCCCACTGACTTTCATTGAATGGACAAAAACTGTTTGAATATCTTCTTTGTGTTCAGGTTTGGAACGATATGATAAATGAAGACAGAATTTTTCATTTTTGAGCGAACAGTCCCTTTAATAGTGATTAGCATGATATTTAGTGTAATGAACCACTTAGCAACCACCCCCATGTGACTTTTTCATAGAAAATTTTAAATTCCATTTTGAAAACATATAAATCTATGGAAGCTTGTTTTTGCCACAAAATAAAAAGTAAAAAAAAGAGACTTTTTTCTCAGAATTGCGAGATATATACTCGTAATTGCAAGTTACGAGTTTTTCTAAGAATTATGAGTTTGTATCTTGCAATTCTGACTTTTTTCTCAGTTGCGAGTTTATATCTCGCAATTCTGACTTTATAACTTGCAATTGTGAGTTTATATCTTTTTTTTTTCTTTTTGTTTTTGCAGTTTTAGATGAGAATGCATGATTTGTATGGCTAAAAAAGTGTTTTACGGTGCTTTTTACAGTGAAACTCAGCTCTGCTTTACTCTGATTCCAGAAAAAACATGAGGACACTCATAAATCTAATCTGTAATTCAGAACAGAGAAGACCGTGGAGCATATCTAATCCCAGTGAACCGGCTTTACTATGACCACAGTCTGTCATCAGCTGTGAATGTCCTTTCAGGAGCATGTCACTTCCTCTCCTGTTACTACAGCAACTTTGCTTTTAAATACAAATAGTTGCTTTGCGGCTCCAGTAATGTGTTGTTTGGTTGTCGGTGTGAGATGTACATGTATTATCAGGTTGTTTACAAGCCAGGTGTTTTGATGAAATCTCAGATCTGTGTTTTAACATTGTTGAGCGTACATAATCCCTTTCTCATCCTGTGTAAACCCGCTAATCTTTGACCTTAATCTTAAAGTGCCACACTGAATGAGAGATGATTTTTTTTTTCTTCCACCCCTTTAAACACTGAAAGACAAAAAAATCATCCGTTGATATCATTTTACTTTCATGGAGAGGAGTCAATAAAAAGTCATTTGAGTTTATAATGCTTAAAATTGTATTCTTCATAAACGGCATTATAAATTACCAACCTGCAAATGTGGAAAAATAAATAAATTAGCAGCTAAAAACAGCTAAAATCTGATATTGAAGTGAGACCTCCAAATGGGTGTCCCTCAACAACACAAAGGCTAAGCGTCTCTTATTGCATTTCAGTCAAACATCTCTTTGTAATTTGATCAAATTTATGAAGCAGAGAGTAAATATGTATTTATACGAAAGCTACAGAAACGTTGGGGCTCTAGACGGCGCAGTGCTGTGCCTGTCGGAGAAGGAAAGGTCAATGCTAATGTAATAAAGTGAAACGGAAATCTGCTAGCATGCTAAGCCTGGTAGCGTGGCAGGATATAGAGGCAGGAGATGCAGGATAAGAGCTGGGCAGACATGTTCCTTTGCTTTGTAACCAGGTTAGGACCAGGATTCAGACACTTGATACTTTAAACCAAGAGACCACTCTCACTTTAGTCACGCTTTTCTTGTTTGTTCCATTTTATGGTTGTTGTCATTCACTAATGATTTTTTTAACTCATATTTAAACCGTTCTTGCATTCAATTGATCAAAAATGACAGTAAAGACTTTTATAGTGTTACAAAAGATTTCAATTTCAAATAAATGCTGTTCTTTTGAACATTGTATTCATCAAAGAACCCTGAAAAAAAAGGATTCTTTTTTTTAGAGAGCTTACAAAAAAAAAAAGAAATATTAAGTGCACAATGTTTTCAACATTGATAATAATGAGAAATGTTTTACCAAATCAACATATTAGAAAGATTTCTGAAGTATACTGAAGTAATGGCTGCTGAAAATATATGAAAATAGATCAAAACAGAAACAAAATCATAATATTTCACAGTATTGCTGTTTTTCAATCAAAGCGAGGATAAAAGCAATAAAAATTATTACCAACCACAAACATGTGAACTGTGTGTGTGTGCGTGTGTGAGTGTGTACATATATAATAATATATAATGTTTTTACATTAAATTTAAATTGTTTTTAATTATTATAAGTTGAACATCAGTGTTATTACACTGACATTTTATAAAAGCAATAGATTATCAAGAGTCCCAATGAATAGAAATACAATTAATTTTGCTTCAAAAAATGAACTGTTAACCATTCTTTCTACCAAAATGGCTGCTCCAGTTTAAAATACTCCAGTAAAACCACTGTCTTCCATATGAGTGAATGATTGAAACAGAATTAAATACAAAAATATATTATTTATTTGCAGTAATTACAGTAATTATTGTATTTTGACCTTTTGGGTGCCATGGTAACTCTTTTGAAGTGCTTCTTGAAAGCATTTCAAGGAGTCTAGTCCTCTATTGAACCTGAACAGTTGCATTCTGTAGGCTTTCAAGATGCTCAGTTCCTAGATATGCGCTTTCTTCATGTCACATTTTTTAATAATCTTCCTTGAGCTGCATGTCTGTGGACAGTGTGTGTGTGTTCTTGTATACATGGTTTATAAGAACACAAATGTGTATAATGACATGCGTATTACAACATAAACATGGTTTATGAGGACACTTCCTATGTCTGCAACTAATTGGCTAAAAAATATTCTAAACAGTTTTTTTTTTTTTTTTT
>RJVU01075544.1:4641635-4681501 GCA_003731715.1 Anabarilius grahami | reverse complement strand
TGTGTGTGTGTGTGTGTGTGTGTGTGGACCCCTGGTGTCAGCTGCAGAGATTGGCCCTTCTGTCAATGAAACGCTTGCTTATGGTGGGGGCCCTGCAGCTGTTGCTAAAGAGATGGAGGGCATTGCAACACTGTCCACAATTGCTTTGATCACAGAAACAAAGACTATGACAAAATCTCCTTTCTAAAATGAACTGCATTTATTTTTTTCTTTTCAGTAATGTGTAAATTAGGACTGTTAATGGATTAGCAAAATGAATTAATTATATGACATGCCAGTAATTCATCAAAATAACAGCAATTTGTTTTACATATATCAATATTTTCTGGGAAAAACCCACATTGCATAACAAAAACATTGAATTGGCATCACAAATAGTAGCTTTAGAAGTCAGTATATGTGCTTTATTTCTGTATCATTGATCTTTCACTTTTTAAGATGCCTAAGTAATTTAGCTCATCGCTTACTGTGGATTCGCAAAACATGAAGTGTCACTTCAAGCTTGAATTGCTTAGATGGTAGGAAATCCCTTATTACAACATTTACAGGGTCAGGAGGCATAATTAATAGCATAACATTTTTATTGCATTTTTTTATACTAATCACACTAAATTAAATTGACAGCCTCAGTTTAAATGCATCATCTCAGCCACTCTCAATATCTCAATTTGTGAATTAGAATGAGGACGAAACGAGTGGACGGTGCAATAGAGAGAGAGATTAGGAGAGATGCGAGGAAGCTAACGCAAAATTAAAGGACTGGAACAGCTGTGTGTCAAGCTGTGTGAATAGAGAGGGATCTGGCTGCTCTCTCTTCCTGTCCCACTGAAAGCCACTCATGAGATTCAACAGCTTTCTCCCCATGACCCTCAATGTTCACACTGAGAGGGCCGGCTTCAATGGATCAATTACCCCAATGATCATCAAATACTTGATTGAAACTCAAATCCTCTTACAGAATTAAATGTTTCTCTCGCACACAAACTCTTTCTGATAAGATTAAAGATGCGTTCGGTCTGTCAATCCATTGGTCCTATTTCACTTATTCACTTTCTCTATCTCCCTCCTCCATCTTCCTGTCTATTGTTCACTCGTCTTCATTAAAAGGTCACACCTTATCTCTTCAAGTTGATTCCTGATTTTTTTCCTCCCCTCTCTCTTTTTTTTCTCCTTGCATCCTTCCCTCCCATTCTGCCACTTAATGGGGTGAAAGCCATCTCCATTACTGTGAAGTTGTACACACGAGTACAGATAACACCCGCTGTGTCTAGTAATGAGTGATTGGACATCATCGAGCGCGGCTGTTTAGTTAGCTCACCGTGCTGCCGCGATCCGCCTGCATCTTGGAGAAAAGGAGATAATTGACAGACGTATAATCCTCTTCCTCCGCATGGACTCCGGGGAACCGGCGCAGTGACAAAGTGATGACACGTAGAAAAAGTATTAAATTCAATTGTGGGAAAACAGCAGGAGAAGGAAGGAGTGTAGACCGAGAGTGACATTTACATTACAGGAAGTGATTTAAAAAGAGAGTTGCTTACTGCCAGTCACATTCTGGTCGAATCACCTTGATTTAGACTCATGTAGGGCAACGTTTTGGCGTTTGTTAGCCTTTGAGAGATGTAAAAATACTTGTTTACAGGCCTGGTTAGCATTAGCCAGTTAGCTTTGTTTGGTCATGATGCTATTTTCCAGCACTTCCATTGTAATTAGTCCAGTCTTTTTAGTGTAAACTAAAACTATTAAAAAAAAAAATTTCGGTCACACTTTATATTAGGTGACCTTAATTACTAGTACTTACATCAAAAATAAGTACAATGTACTTATTGTGTTCATATTGTATTGCAAAACACTTGTGCTATATTGAGGCTGGATAAGTAGGGACAGGTTTGCTGGTATGGTTAAGTTTAAAGGGATAGTTCACCCAAAAATTTATATTCTGTCATCATTTATTCCCCCTTAAGTTGTTTCAAACCTGTAAAAATGTCTTTGTTCGGCTGTACACAAAGGAAGATATTTGGAAGAATGTTTATAACCAAGCAGATCTCACCCCCATTGACTACCATAGTAGGAAAAAAATACTATGGTAGTCAATGGGGGGGGCGAGATCTGCTTGGTTAAAAACATTCTTCCAAATATCTTCCTTTGTGTACAGCCGAACAAAGACATGTATACAGGTTTGGAACAACTTGAGGATTGACAGAATTTTCATTTTTGAGTGAACTATCCCTTTAAGGGTGGGTTAAAAGGGAAGGGAAGGGTCAACAGTGTAATTATAGATGTAATTACAGAAATTAATTACAGCTGTAATTACATGCTGGTATTTTTAAAATATACTGTAAGTACAATGTAAAAACATGTATACACAGTAAGTGCATTATATCAAATATAGTCTACAAATAAAAATATGTAAAAATGTACAGATATACATATATTCAATATATTAACACAATAGTATATAAATACTAAATTTACACTAAATTTGTCATGTAGCATTTACATCTCAGGAGATTTGTGGTTCCTGTGGGGAAATATGACAGATTCTTTTGTGGTGTCATGCGGCAGCCGATCAAGATGAATGGAAATGCTAACGGCTAGCTTTATATTATAAATTCAGGTATTCTAGACTTCCTTGGTCAACACTAATATGATGTTTCCAGATGATTTAGTAATTGTCAAGTGAGGAACAGTCCCCTTTTTCCACCCTCTGGTTTTTTTTTTTTTTGTCACTGAAAAACTGGTGGGTTGCTTTTGTAATTACTAGATGAGTCATAGCTTTCCAGGCTTAACATTAGTTTATTATTGTAGAAAATAGAATACAAAGGTAAACAGAGAGGGAAAAAAAGAGAGAAAGGGAGGAAAAAAAAAATATTGTACAAATGCCATTTGGGGAAATTAAAACAGATTAATACAATTAATGAAAAGGCCGTTTTGTGTGTTCGTTAGCGTAATTAGTTGTAGTTATTATAGAAGCAAGTGGGACTTGATTCACAGTAGGTGTGTGTGTGTGTGTGTTTGTGTGTGTGTGCACCTGCTATCCAGTTCTTTCCCACCTGTGGAATCCCGCAGTGGATTTTCAAGCTTTTCCAAGAATGAACTTTGGCTGACGCGGCAGGCAATCACAGCACAAAGACCAAAGGAGAGCTTGAATTTGAACTGGCACGCTCGCTCGGAAGATATTACAAAAACTTCACCCAGCATGAACGTGACTTTCTCCATTCTTAATTACAAAGGCGTAAACAACACAAGAGGACTTCATTTTGACTTTTCCACCATTTCCTCATCTTTCACGCGGCCTTGTAATGGGCTGAATTTTTTTAAATGCAAACACAGGTGAAGAGCTGCACCTGTGTGTCCACCAGTCACAGCGGCTCTTGAATATTTACAGCACACATGAAAGACATACCACAGAGAGTGTGTGTGAATGAATAGAACTCTCTTCCTGTTCTATCCGCTTTCTTCCTTTTTTTTTTAATTCTGGGGGTCTTTTTAGGTACACATTATTAGAAATCATTTTCTGCCCTTGTGTCGCAGCTGTGGTGCAAAGGTTCTTTTGTGTTCACCTCCCTTCCTCTCTAGTTTCCTTTCAGCCATTGAACCTCATTAGTGCTATACACCAATATTGAGTACACAAGGTCTCTTTAAGGCTTTTAAAGCATTTTTAATAGGCAGGCAGTAGTTTTCTGGATATTTTTTGATAAACTCACCATAATAGGCACAGGCTTTACCTGATGAGCTGGTGTATATGGGATGTCAATACAGATAAATAGCTAAAAGGACAGGATGTGTTTTCTTTCTATCAGATAACAAAGAGAGCGGCGATGTAATCAGTTAATGAGTAGCTGAAGTGCTGAAGGGACATTGAACAGTGAACTTTTTGATGGTTGAGCATCTTTGTGTGCAGTTATACAACATGAAAGGTGTACAGATTGTAAATTTCATACATTATTTTTAATGAAGTCCTGTTGCATTACTGATATGCTTAAGTTTAGTTTATTTGTGGATTGTAAAATGTGTGTGTGTGTGTGTATATATATATATACAGGTCCTTCTAAAAAAATTAGCATATTGTGATAAAGTTCATTATTTTCCATAATGTAATGATAAAAAATTTAACTTTCATATATTTTAGATTCATTGCACACCAACTGAAATATTTCAGGTCTTTTATTGTTTTAATACTGATGATTTTGGCATACAGCTCATGAAAACCCAAAATTCCTATCTCAAAAAATTAGCATATCATGAAAAGGTTCTCTAAACGAGCTATTAACCTAATCATCTGAATCAACTAATTAACTCTAAACACCTGCAAAAGATTCCTGAGGCTTTTAAAAACTCCCAGCCTGGTTCATTACTCAAATCCGCAATCATGGGTAAGACTGCCGACCTGACTGCTGTCCAGAAGGCCATCATTGACACCCTCAAGCGAGAGGGTAAGACACAGAAAGAAATTTCTGAACGAATAGGCTGTTCCCACACTCTAAAAACTGCTGGGTTAAATATGGACAAAACCAGGGATTGGGTTGTTTTCACCCAGCCATTTTTTTCAACCAATTTTGGATTTATTTTGAGGAAGATTGTGGAGAAGGACCGATTCCAGACCTTGGGGGACCTGCGGAAGCAGTGGACTGAGTCTGGAGTAGAAACATCCAGAGCCACCGTGCACAGGCGTGTGCAGGAAATGGGCTACAGGTGCCGCATTCCCCAGGTCAAGCCACTTTTGAACCAGAAACAGCGGCAGAAGCGCCTGACCTGGGCTACAGAGAAGCAGCACTGGACTGTTGCTCAGTGGTCCAAAGTCATTCGGAAATCAAGGTGCCAGAGTCTGGAGGAAGACTGGGGAGAAGGAAATGCCAAAATGCCTGAAGTCCAGTGTCAAGTTCCCACAGTCAGTGATGGTCTGGGGTGCCATGTCAGCTGCTGGTGTTGGTCCACTGTGTTTTATCAAGGGCAGGGTCAATGCAGCTAGCTATCAGGAGATTTTGGAGCACTTCATGCTTCCATCTGCTGAAAAGCTTTATGGAGATGAAGATTTCGTTTTTCAGCACGACCTGGCACCTGCTCACAGTGCCAAAACCACTGGTAAATGGTTTACTGACCATGGTATTACTGTGCTCAATTGGCCTGCCAACTCTCCTGACCTGAACCCCATAGAGAATCTGTGGGATATTGTGAAGAGAAAGTTGAGAGACGCAAGACCCAACACTCTGGATGAGCTTAAGGCCGCTATCGAAGCATCCTGGGCCTCCATAACACCTCAGCAGTGCCACAGGCTGATTGCCTCCATGCCACGCCGCATTGAAGCAGTCATTTCTGCAAAAGGATTCCCGACCAAGTATTGAGTGCATAACTGAACATAATTATTTGAAGGTTGACTTTTTTTGTATTAAAAACACTTTTCTTTTATTGGTCGGATGAAATATGCTAATTTTTTGAGATAGGAATTTTGGGTTTTCATGAGCTGTATGCCAAAATCATCAGTATTAAAACAATAAAAGACCTGAAATATTTCAGTTGGTGTGCAATGAATCTAAAATATATGAAAGTTTAATTTTTATCATTACATTATGGAAAATAATGAACTTTATCACAATATGCTAATTTTTTGAGAAGGACCTGTATATATATATGGGTCATTGACGAATAAGGTTTTTAAAAGTGTAAAAAACAAAAAGGAGATATAATTCATTTTGAAGTTTTATTAAGTGTTAACAATGAGATTATTTTTTAGAAGATGAACAAAATTTGTCACCAAAAAAGTCGGTTTTACCAAATGACACTTTTGGTTATACCGAATGACGATATTTTCAAACAATGCTAACAGGCTGATAGCTAACAAAAGGACAATCAAACATTTTATATTTAGTACAAGTTTTTAAAATATTACTACATTTTCCATGTTTTATAGCGGTTGTACCAAATGACCTGATGTTTCAGCAAGTGAAAACATGAATTAGTTAGTTACTTTGCTTCACGACCATGTGGTCCTTTGCAGGTGTCTGAATGATGTCACATCCTGTCACAAGATATTGACCACATGACTTGATCCAAAATGGTCCCTTTATATTGGTTACTCCGAATGACATCAGTGAAATTAATTTTTCCGGACATTCTTCTCATAACAAAGCAACGACTTCTACATATAATTTTAATACCATTTTGCACTATGTTGATCTATGATGTTATAAAATCATGACAGAATAAAAAATATATACATTTATTACATTTTAAGATATTTTAATCACAAATGAAATGGCTGTATTGGCCTTTGGATGGTTAAACCCAATGACCTTTTGTCACTTCAAAATCTTTAAAATACCTTTATATGTATCAAAACATAATTTTAAATATAATAACATCCTTTTGGATTCAATAAAAGAGATCTAGTTGCACTACCTTACATACTTTGGATATCATAGCTTTGTTTTTTATTATTATTATTAAGGCTTTTGGACAAAAAAAATGAACCGTCACATCATTGACATATGTATGTATATATATATAGGAATTGGTTTAAATAAAAAATAATGCCAGGTGAATGTGCTTGAGCAGATTTTGTGATGTGAGTTCAATCTTTTGAGGTGTGTGTAAACTCATCTAGAGCATAGAGGACAGATCTGAGTGTGAACACTGAGATCAAAGATCCTGAGATGCCAAGTCCTCTTTTGTAGCCCAATGATGCTTTTAGAAACTAGCCGCTAGCCAACACATAAACACACAAAACTATACAGCACAGAATTGAGTTAATTCTACCCCATTCAAATCCACACAGGAACACTCGCACAAGCAAGTCTGCTTTGTTGAAATGCAACATCCAGCGATCCATAAAAGTAGCCCCGGCCCTCCACCCCCATAGTACCTTTCATGTGTGTGTTGTGAAGGTTAGCACATTTACTTTGAAAGGCCAACAGATCTTTCCCCCGCAGGTGAGCACTAAAGACCGTAAACCCTGCGTTGAGCCCCTGCTGTGCCAGGAGAAAAACATCTCTCGCTAACCTCTCTCCTCCACTCAGCACCCATTCTCTCCCTCGCACTTTTGTCTCGTTTCACTAACTTCCATCTTCGAGGAGGTCCTGCACGTGAATGGCCATTGATTCGGCTTTGTGTGTTTGTTTGGAGTCATCTCCTTCGCCTTCTACTCCGGAGGCGGGCTACCCTGAGGCCTCGGCTTAGAGCAACTTAACCAGGCATTAGCTGCCTGCTGCTCGGCTGAGAATGCATAATGAAAAGGAGCGTTTGATCGAAAGACATTTGTCCTTGGCTTAGGTAAAGCGTCTCTGCGTTCCCTTGCCGTTTTCAGGAGGCTTGTCGATGTGCCTCCCTGGAGTCCATCGGTATTTGCCGCCTTACCACCTCTCTCAACTTATCCTGGATCAAAGTGGTCTCTACAAAGAACTTTGGTGAAACAGCTTCTAGGTACCTTAAAAATAAAGGTTCCAAAAGGAGGGTTTCGCAGTGATACCATTAAAGAACCATTTTTGTTTCCCCAACTTTCAGTGAACAGTTCTTAAAAGAACCTTTTTTTCTTATGGTGTGTTCACACTTGCATTTCGGTTCTTTTGGTCTGTACCAAAAAAGAAAATTATACATTTAACCCTGGCTCATGGAGTTCACTTTTTACCACCAAACCAAAAGGCATAAGGATAAGGTCTCAACTTGATTTCACAACTTTTATGAGGTATATTTTGTGATGAAACTTACCAAACATCCAAAACATTGCTGTGTTTTATATATGTACATACACTCTCAGAAAAAAATGTGCAAAACTTCTACCCTTGGGGGTACAACAGATTGCCACTGGGGCAGTACCCTTAAAGGGACATTTGTGTACCTTATTTATATTTAAGTACATAGTAGCACCTTAAATGTACATATTACTACTCTAAGGTAATACAATTCACCTTTTAGGGGTTGATAAGATACAAAGTTGTCCTTTTAAGGTTACTGCCCCAGTGACAAGATGTTGTACCTCTAAAGGTAAAAGTTTTGCACCTTTTTTCTGACAGTAAAATGTGTAGTCAAAACAGCACCAGGAATTCCTCCATTGCAAACACAAAAGAGATCTGCTGCAAAGAGATTGCGGTTTCAACACCTGTTCCCAACCACCAAGGTGAACATGATTTCAGCAAGTGCAACATGATCCTGGATTAACATCTTTGTTGATCCTGGAACAACTTTCCAAACAACCAATCAGATTTGAGGGATAAGTTTACATTTTATGTCAAGTTTAGGCTTACAACCAGGATTGTGTGCTTCTACATCGGTGTTATTCACCTATCGTTTCCCTCTGATTTTAGGAATAAATTATGGGTAGGGTTAGGTTTAGGGGTAGGGATATGGTTATGATAAAATTTTTGGACAGGAATGTCTTACTTGGCAAAATCACAGTGACCACCGAATTATAATGGGCAACTTAGCTCCTATATATTCTGTCCTTTTTATGGTCTTATATTGTGACATCACATCCTGTTTTTGGTTAGTTTAGAAGTCTTTGGTCTGTGTTGTGTTCCTATTTCAGTCAAACTGCACCAGAGTTTGCTTGGAAGTGGAAGCAGTCCAATTGTTTGGTGCGCAATAAGGTTCAGATGGCAGTGTTCACACTTTTTCAAGTGAAACACACTAACAGAGCAATCACTAGAGTTCCTATGTGAACAGTGTGAAGAAAATTTTAAAATCCTAAAGAACGTTTTTTTCACTATAAAGAACCTTTTGTGGAATTGAAAGGTTTAATGGATGTTAAAGGTTCTTCATTGACCATAGATGCCAATAAAGAACCTTTATTTTTAACTGTATATTTAGCGGCGATTTAGACCTGAGAAGAAGAGAGTGATCTGCGTTGAAATGTTCAACCGCACAAACATGCACACAGGTGCGGCGGCAGCCTGTCATGAAGGCCTTGAGGCCTGTTCCAGCTGTCCTCTGAGCCTTTAAGGTACAAGGCCGACTACACACACACGTACATCCCCCTACCAACTGCGCCCCAGTCTGCCAGGGCACAGGTGCGAGCGCTCTGATGCTACTGCTCACGCTGAGCGGCCGTATCACACTTTCTACACAAAGCCTGTGTTCACGATCCCCACCCCACTGCGACTGTGCCCTCTCATGTACCCTCACTCGACATCACTCCCAATGTCACACCTTTTTAGATGTAAGGCCAATGCACATGAATCCTTGCTGCTAACATCATATTTAATGTTTGATGCAACGTTCAACAGAATATCGCTTTTTTATCACCAATTAAGTATCATAAACAGCTCGGTCTGCAGTTTTTATTTTTTTTATTTATCACTTTCAATTTATTATTTTATTTTCTATGATTTTAATGGACTGTTTCCTTTACCTCATGGCCTAATGATGTTTCTTAATGATAACATCAGGGCAGATTTATAACTGTTGCCTTGGACTATCAACCTCTGTTTGCGCCCGCTGGTGGCATACAGCAGATTGAGAGAGGGAGGGAAGGAAGGAGAAGAGGAAATTGATGTTGGCTGCGAGACACGCTGTGGACCAAGGAAAGCAGGAAGCTGCGTGGTAGTGTGGTGCTGAGATCGGGAGGGGTCACTGGCGAACGAGCACAGAGAAACGGAACGACGGGACTGAAAAACGAGATGCTAATAAAAGATTTGGCAGGAGGCCTTAATGCACTGAGTCAGAATATACTATCTGTCTCTCTTTCTGTCTCCCTCATTTTGTTTCCCAGCTGGAGAATCAAATAAAGCACCCAGCCACCCAAATTCTTCTGAGAGATGGAGTGAGGAAAGAAAGAATCCCTGGCATTTGAAAGCTTCCTCCTTAACTGAGAGTGCAAGGTGTTTGTTAAATGGCTTTTGAACTCTTAAGTGGCCTGGATTCTCCTTCCTGTCTTTTTCACTCTTTCTTTCACCCACCAGGCTCAGAGGGAAGTTCTCCATCTGCCAAATTCTTATGAAATCATACAATATATTACAAAAAAAGACAAAATATATATATATACACTACCGTTCAAAAGTTTGGGGTCAGTAAGATTTTTTAATGTTTTAAAAGAAGTATCTTCTGCTCACCTGCATTTACCTGCATTTATTTGATTAAAAATACAAACAAAAACAGTAATATTGTAATATTGTGAAATATTATTCCAATTTAAAACAGCTGTTTTCTATGTCAATATACAGTAAAGTGTAATTTATTCCTGTGATCAAAGCTGAATTTTCAGCATCATTACTCCAGTCTTCAGTGTCACATGATCCTTCAGAAATCAATCTAATATGATGATTTGATGCTCAAGAAACATTTCAAAAGAACAGCATTTGTAACATTACCGTTCAAAAGTTTGGGTCAGTAAGAATTTTAATTTTATTTTTGGGGGATAGAAATAAAATTAATCAATACTTTTATTCATCAAGGATGAGTTAAACTGATCAAAAGTTACAGTAAAGACAATTATAATGTTAGAAAATATTCTATTTTAAATAAATGCTGTTCTTTTGAACTTTCTATTCATCGAAGAATTTTGAAAAAAATTTGTACACAACTGTTTTCAACATTGATAATAATAATGAATGTTTCTTGAGCATCAAATCATCATATTAGAATGATTTCTGAAGGATCATGTGACACTGAAGACTGGAGTAATGATGCTGAAAATTCAGCTTTGATCACAGGAATAAATTACACTTTACTGTATATTGACATAGAAAACAGCTGTTTTAAATTGGAATAATATTTCACAATATTACTGTTTTTGTTTGTATTTTTAATCAAATAAATGCAGGCTTGGTGAGCAGAAGATACTTCTTTTAAAACATAAAAAAATCTTACTGACCCCAAACTTTTGAACGGTAGTGTATATTTCAAAATTAAAAATAAATAATTATATATATTTTAATAATTGTATGACATCATAATTTAGTTTGCAGTGTTTTCATTAAAATATAATGTCATACATATGTGTATATTTGTTGATTATAGATTGTAAAATATAGTTGTACAATAATTGTACAATATATTACAAGAATAAAGTATAATATATTTTTTTAAATAATGGTATTTTTATTTTATTTTATGACATTTCATTTTTTTTATTAAAATATATTACAAACTGAATTATGATTGTCATACATATACATGTATATTTGTTGTTGTAAATATATTTTATTTATTTTTGGAATATTTGGGAAAAAAATTGCATCACAATATATTGCAAAATATATTTTAAAAAGGCAAATAATTATTTTTTTTAAAGATTTTATTATATAAATCAGTTTGTAATTTTAAATATTTATACACTGAATTATGATGATGACACACACACACATATATATATTTGTTAAATTACATATTTAATTTAATATTTTTTTGCAATATGTTGCATTGATCTCATAAGAATTTATATATTTATATATTACTTTATTTTTACAAAGTCACCTCAAAGCACTGTTGCTAATCGCATGACATTCATTTTAGGCAATTCAAGGTTTTTTATGATTATAATTAAAACATAATTTAGATGTGAGAGGTTGTGCTAATATTATGAATACAGTCAGACCTTAAGGCCATTGTTAAGCAAGCCATGCAGTACCTACAACCCTTTCAGACGTGACTATATTCATAATATGACATCTCAACTCTCTTTTTCCAGATGCAGCAGAGAACAAACCAGAAAGTAGTGAATATGTTATGATGTGACCTTCTGTTAGGACTGTCATATAAATATGGCGTCATCTCGAGTTGCTGCTCTGCCTTTGGGACTTTGCGTGCAAAGTAAAATGAGATTTGCCGTACACACATCATTAGCTTGATGAGTGGGACAAGCGCTGTGCTTGCAAAAGCCTCCCGCTCTGAAACTGAAGTCTGCGATTCCCAGTAAATGGTGCACAGAGCCGAGCGTGTGCTGCTTGTGATAATAATTGGGCAGTTGATGTGACATTCCTGCAGAGTGGCCAATGAGCAGCCCATAGCTCATGAAGAGCCATTCGATATATAGATCTGTGCGCGGACTGTCAAGAAAACACAGGCATGTCACACAATACATTTATAATGAAGTGTCCCCAAAACAGCTTTCAACCTTGTGTGCCGACTACGTGACGGGGGTTGGGGGTGGCAATAATTCACACCGTGCCTCCTGCTTTGTATCTGGCGACGAATTAGTGGCCTCAGCCAGTGTCACATGTCTTATTGTTAGTCATGGCGACCCTGCCAAGTCTCAAGGTCACCTGTTCCGCCCAGGCATGAATAATCTATTGAAGGATTGGTTCCTCCTGACTGGCTGCTTGGAGATGTGTCAGCATGGATTATTTATGCTTTATTGTGCCTCCACTCATTGAACGAGCAGTCAGTACTGAGCATGCTGGAGAAGGCAAGTCTAATTTGCTTTCTTAACATTTTTCTGTTGTTTTCTTTTCTGCTTGAAACACCGTTCAAAATATTTGGGGTCTGTATTTTTTTTTATAGTCTCCATTTATTTGATCAAAAATTCAGTAAAAACAGCAATATTGTGAAATATTATTTCAATGTAAAATAGCCATTTGTTTCAATATATTGTAAAATGTAATTTATTCCTGTGACAGCAAAGCTGAATTTTCAGCAGTCATTACTCCAGTCTTCAGTCACATGATCCTTCAGAAATCATCAATGTTTTTGCTGCTTAAAGGGTTAATTAACCCAAAAATGAAAATTCTGTCATTAATTACTCAACCTCATGTCATTCCACACCCGTATGACTTTCGTTCATTTTCGGAACACAAATTAAGATATTTTTGATAAAATCCGTTGGCTCAGCGAGGCCTCCATTGCCAGCAAGATAATAATACTTTCAGATGCCCAAAAAGCTACTAAAAACATATTTAAAACAGTTCATGTGAGTTCAGTGGTTCAACCTTAATGTTATGAAGCGACGAGTATACTTTTTGTGTGCCAAAAAAACAACTTTATTCAACAATATCTAGTGATGGGCGATTTCAAAACACTGCTTCATGAAGCTTCGAAGCTTTACGAATCTTTTGTTTCGAATCAGTGGTTCGGAAGTTTGATACATGCTCATGATTCGAAACAAAAGATTCATAAAGCTTTGAAGCTTCATGAAACAGTGTTTTGAAATCGCCCATCACTAGATATTGTTGAATAAAGTCGTTATTTAGTTTTTTTGGCACACAAAAAGTATACTTGTTGCTCCATAACATTAAGGTTGAACCACTGTAGTCACATGAACTGTTTTAAAGATCTTTAGTAGCTATTTGGACATCTGAAAATTATCTTGCTGTCAATGGAGGCCTCAATGAGCCATCAGATTTCATCAAAAATTTCTTAATTTGTGTTCAGAAGATGATAGGCATGAGGGTGAATAATTAATGACAGAATTTTCATTTTTGGTTGAATTAACCCTTTAATATTTGTTTATAAGTATTTTTTGATGAACACAAAGTTTTAAAGAACAGGATTTATTTTAAAAAAATTTTTGCAACATTATAAATGTCTAAATCTGATCAAAGATTAATATTNAAAAAGTATACTTGTTGCTCCATAACATTAAGGTTGAACCACTGTAGTCACATGAACTGTTTTAAAGATCTTTAGTAGCTATTTGGACATCTGAAAATTATCTTGCTGTCAATGGAGGCCTCAATGAGCCATCAGATTTCATCAAAAATTTCTTAATTTGTGTTCAGAAGATGATAGGCATGAGGGTGAATAATTAATGACAGAATTTTCATTTTTGGGTGAATTAACCCTTTAATATTTGTTTATAAGTATTTTTTGATGAATACAAAGTTTTAAAGAACAGGATTTATTTGAAAAAAAAATTTGCAACATTATAAATGTCTAAATCTGATCAAAGATTAATATTTACAGTTCGGGAAATCAGTAACACAAATGAAGATTATATCACTAGTCATTTTCTGATCTCGTCTGTTATTCCAAGACACGTTATGGGGTCTTGAATGGGTGAGTGATGACTGTTAGATTATTGAAAACATTTCTTCTTATAAATTCACATCCTTGCTAAATAAAAATACAAATTTGAACAGTTGTGTAAATGTTTGTTTTGCTAGTCTTGCATCAAAAAGTGATATTAAAATGCGAGGCAGAAAGATATTCATGCACGCTTACACTGTTTAGCATGCATACTCACGTTAATTTATATTTAGGGAAGATAAACAGCTGCAAAAACGAACAAAACAGCTCGGATTCAAAGCCTATGCGGCTCTGAAGTCTCTCTCTGTGTTTGTGTGTGTGTGTGTGTGTGTGTGTGCGTGGGAGGTCTCATTATTTAAAGTGGACAGCATGTTCTTCCTCACCTTGTCATGCATGCTAGTTTGTGCCACTCAGGACTAGCCCTCATCTTCCTCTTGCACAACACAAGAGCACCACATGCTAAATGTCAAGCTCTCTCTCCCCTCTTATGTGGTACTTACCCCTGTCCTCACACACTCTTGCAAAAAGGGTCCCTGAGGACATACAAGCCTGCTGACCCTCCAAATGCACAAACAAACGTCATAGATGGCGCAAAACCCTAGGTGTCCCCCTAGTCTCGGTCTTAGGCCCGCTACAGAACTCAACTTTCTCGAGTAGCTTTCTCTCTGCTCGGTCCACAGATGCACCGCAGATGTCCGTGTGTGTGTTTGTTAAAAAGACATATTTTGACCTCGGGAGAGGCAGGTGCAGCGTACCGTTACCATTGAGAATGGGTAGGGGAGTTTGAAAACTTTTTCAAGGTTAGCAGAAACCCCACAGACCAGAAACAAACTGAACGGAACCCCAGGGATAGGCTTTTGTTGGCTAGACACACACACAGTGAAATCGGGAACAATAGGGACTCAGGAGCCGAGCTGCAGAGGATCATTTTTCATGACATGGCTTGGCCTTTAGCAGAGAAACATCTGAAAGAGCAATTTAAAATATGATTAATGATGATAATAAGGTCAAGTGGTCATCATTTATACACGCTGAGCTTTGCTCATCGTGTGAAGAAAGAAAACCAATTGACTACACTTCTGTGAAAGTAAACACAGATATCAATTCAACTATGAACACTTTAGCACTGATAATTGATGCACTTTCACTGAATGAGGAGAAGTGATTTCTTTCCACGGAGAAAGAGTACTATCTGGATCAGTTTCCAAATCACACTGCTCTCATGAATTACTGTGTTCATTTAAAAAAAAAGAAGAAAGAAAGAAAACATAAGCAACATGAAATAGAGCAAGAAAAAAATGAGAAGAGTGAGATAAAAATGACATTTTCATAAGAAAAAAGTTTCTAATTTGATCATGAACTGGTTTGAGGTGAAGAAGAGATTAATATTTACAGTTCGGGAAATCAGTAACACAAATGAAGATTATTCCACTAGTCATTTTCCGATCTCGTCTGTTATTCCAAGACACGTTATGGGGTCTTGAATGGGTGAGTGATGACTGTTAGATTATTGAAAACATTTCTTCTTATAAATTCATGAGGTTGTTTGTATTTCCATGTTTTTGTCTCCCAAAAGACAGACATCATCAAACTATTAAATATGGATGGAAAACTTTTGTTTGTTTCTGCTCAAATCACTGCACATCTCTTGTCAAACGCACATAGAACCGATGGCACGGGTCCCTATCTGTGAGGTCTGCGTATGTTCACGACCCGGGTCTCAGCTTTACCTGAGCTCTCTGAGCATTTATATTCACAGGACAGCAGCTGTGCTTTCCTTTTCGCTTTTTTAACTTTCATTTTTCATGTTTTCCCTTTTGTTCCCTTTTTCACCCTTTCTTTCATTTCCCATTTTAAAATACATTATTTTTTTATCCTCTTCACAATCCTGGACCCATTTGACACACCATCAGAACAGCCCACAATAATCCAAAATGTGGTTTCTTCTGAGCTGAGATGAAAGGAGGGAAGATGCACAGCCACACACACACACACACACATACACATGCAGTGCCGCACTAGACACTTGGCTCTGTGATATGGCAGGACTGCCTTGGGATAGCTTCAAAGCCCAGTGACATAAATTTATGATAGCAGCACCACACTTTTTGCCAAAACTGAGCTGTTGTTGTTCTACTGAGAGGTGGGGTGAGGAGAGAGAGAGGATGTACTGTAGAATCCATGAGCATGACGGTGAGGGAACGGGCGGATTCTTTGCCATCTTTTTGATCATGTTCATGGAAAACTCACTTATTTAGCCAGATAGTTCCCATTCTCCACTCTGAAAGCCTTTTATATAATTCATGAAGACTCTTATGCTCACCGAGGCTGCATTTAAAAAAAAGTAAAAACTGTAAAAATAGGAATACTGTGAAATATTGACCCCGATGGTAGTGTATATAATAATAATATATATCTTTTTGAATGATTTATTAAAAGCACCAGCTCAAATGAGTCATTTGTTCATGCATCAGATTACATTGGTTGTTCTGTATATGAATGTTCATTGTGCCGGTACAGTCTTTTTATCTCACCAAATTCAATTTAGACTGCAAATTTAGATTCACACACTCAGGTAAAATGTGATTTCTTTCGACGTGGCTCTGGTGATTTAGCTCTGCTGAAACACTGACTCAAGTGTTACGTTATCTCAAGATGTTTTTGCACCGATGACAGATTTGTTCATTTGTGACAAATAATCTTTCAGTTGAATTACCTTTCATTTGTGATGTTTTTACTTCACGTAATTATCCAAAATGAGTCAGAATTTCCATATGGTTTTGTTGATTTTCCAACAAAATCAATCTTTTTCTCTCTTTTTATTCCAGAGGAGGATTGTGTAAACTGCACAGAGGAGTGTCGAGTGCTGGGTCACTCTGACCGTTGTTGGATGCCCCAGTTTCCCGTGGGGGCCGGAGGAGCAGGAACTCCCCAAGCCGAGGGCTCAGACTACCGCACCAATCTCTTCGTCCCTGCCGGCATGGAAGCGGTCGCAGTGGAGACCGAGACTTACGAGACTGTTTGCAACCCCAACGGCAAAAAAACTTTCTGCACATTTGGAAAGGAGCGTCGGGACCACACCATCCTGGTGGCGAATGTTAAACCCTACCTAAAGACCAAACGTGCTCTCAGCCCTCTCTTGCAGGAGGTCCCGTCTGCCTCATGTAGTCCCACCAAAGGCTGCAGTACAGGTTCCCCGTGCTCTTCGGCCAAAGGCATGGGCGACGGAGCAGAGGGCAAGCCCAGCACCAGCCACTACGGACCCCCAGACGGACAGTACATCTCCCCGAACAAGCAGAACAAAGAGCAGGGCTATTCCACGCTGCCTCCCTCTGACCCCGTGGCCAAAGTCCTGGCTGAAGCACGTTCACGGATCAGCCAGGAGACGGCAGTGGAAATGGACTGCGTCTTGGAGCAGGGCGGAGGAGAGATGGGCCGAGGCACCATGGACGCAGACCAGGTGGTCAGAGACATCGACAAACTCCTGCAGGATTGCCGGGGAAACGAAAACACCCCTATCAGAAAGTAAAGCGGTCTTTGAGCGAGCATAAGAAACTACATCGGAGGTAACATGGACCAAGTCGAGACGCTCTCTGAGAGAGTGCGGCGCAGATGGAGACATTTTGTGAGAACAAAAAACATGCGTACTTGAATATCTTGACAAAAAAAAAAAAACATGAGCAAAAAAACTGTTCGCTTTTCTTCGTCTGGACGCTGTGTTGTGTTTTGGGGGGCAAGGGAATTCCTTTGGAGTTGCAGAAGTTGCTGCTTCTGGCTTCTTGCGAGCTTTTTCTTCTTCTTCAAGTGCCCACCAGCTTCAAACTCTTTCTTACAGTGACGTCTTTCTGTCACTTACCCGCAAGATGGAGCGTCCCACCCTTCTCCTCCAGGGACTTTTGGAGGTGAAGCGGGTGGACGAAAATGGTTTGTTATGACAATCGCAAATCAAAAGGGTTCGGGGTGCATCGGACGCCCCAGAATGGTTGGACCACACCAAGACAGAGACTCTCTCTTTAACTTTTATTGGCTTTGTAATATCAGCATAAGAAGTGCAAAATGATATCAGCAAACTCTGTGTGTGGGGTCTTGAATCTTTAGGGTGGGGTGGGGAGGGTTGATTATGAAATGTAACCATTCTTCACCTGTCATTTCTAGTCACGTGTAAACTTGTGTCCTCCCCCCATGTATACGTACATATGGAACATTCCAGAACGGTGAACCTGTTACTCTCACTTTATTGGTCCTCTGTGATCATCTGTCTTCAGCTTTTCACTACTTTTAAAGTGACTCTTCACGTGTCTGACGTTAAGTTATAACAGTCACTCTCTTGTATATTAGGGACATTTTTCCTCAACTGTGAAAAGATATATCTATATATGCATATAGATAAATATATATAAATATATGAACTTATGTATAGTGTCCAGATAACAATGAAAATATTTATACATTTTGTAAAAAAAGATGGGAAAAGCATTAATCTCAGAAAAAAATGAGGGAGCGCACAGGATGAAAATGCGGTTGAAGATATTTATTAAACTGCAAAGGACACTGTTTTCGATTTCAGAAAAACTACATTAACAACAACAACAAAAAGATTTAAAAAAAGGAAATGTCCCTTCACGTTGTCACTTATACACAAAATCATTTTAATGTGTAAAATGTATCCAATTTAATGTGTTTACATCAAAACGGCATATTTTTATTGATTTTTCTGCAGTTTCTGTGCATTTGAGCCAAATTGTTACGTGTACAAGAGCTATATTGTGTATTTTATTAAATTAATATATGGTTGTGTTGTAATATACATGGGCTTATATTGTACTTGGCAACTGATGCCTTAGTAGTCGTCAAACTCTATGAGTTTAATTTCCATTCGGTTTCATTCTTGGTTCACTCTTCCGCTCTCGCTTTCTGCTTCGCCTCGCTGCTGTGCGTTTGGACAGGTTATGTTGTTTTAAACACGTGTTGGAAAAGACTGCTTACATGACATGTTCACTACTTGCTGAGCAACTTGTTTTTGTCTACAAGAAACAAAACTAAAAAACAGCCACACACGACTACAGTTTGCTTAGTTTTTTTTTTACAATACCAACCAACACTGTTTTATGGGCAGCTAATTTTAAAAAAATGTCCATTGTTTGGGTTCATTGCAAGTGTTTTTTCCTGCCTTCTTGCTCTATTTCGATTTGATGAGCAGAAACAAGTCCTTTGTGAACGTTTAGTGATGCTGTCTAGTCTTTTTAAGGTCATATGTACTGCAGAGGTTTGGAAGGATTCAGAAGAAGAACATACTGTTAGTTTCAAAAGGACCAAAAAGTGCTTCCCTCTGAGGAATTCATGAAACAAATCAGAATTCATTAATCTATCTTTCTCTCAACGCATAAAACGTGCCACTTTTGAAACAAAAATTACTTTTGTTGTGACTTTTGTGCTGTTCCACAACCCAGTTAGCTGCCTTTTTGCACACTGTCATAAGAATGAAACGAAAACAGATAATTCTTATTGACTACGTATTATAAATTTATCCATGCACATCATATGCCCTCGTAATCTTTATAAAAAAAAAACCCTTGCAACGACTTTGCTTCTCTTCTCTGATGACATCAGTGTTGACAATTGCTTTCAGCTGAAATTAGCTAAAACTGGTCGCTTAATGCCGCTAGATGACGTCATACTGGCGAGTCCACTGATCTATATTAATATAAATATAAATCAGTGGGCAAGTCACGGAATCTAGATAAGGTTTGTCCAAGAAGTTGCTAGATTTGTCGCTACACTGTAAACCCGTATAAGTTGGGCTAACTCAAAAAATTTGAGGTAATCAGTTACATCAAATTTCATAATCAGTTACATCATAATCAGGTAATCAGTTACATAAAATTGGGAATATCACAACTCAAAAAATTTGAAGTAAGCAGAACTATCGAGTTTTAAGTTTGTAGTACTTATGCATGTTAATTTCTCCTACCTTGAAGAACTGAGTTAGCCCACTCATACATTTTGATACCAATAAACATAACATGTTTAGTTAATTAATTGTATTATTTAAAGTTCTTGCAAATCAAATTAGTTATTTACTTCACTGTTAACCCTAATAAGAAAATTAAGAAAATGCCAACTTGCTAATTTGTTAACATGTTAACAATAACATGGTATAGCACTTACTGAATGAGTACAGCAACGTAAAACATGTAACTTACCTGCGCTCAAATCAAGCCGCATGCGCCACTTGTCACCATGATTGTAACTCTCCAAAAACCCACAGAAACTCTTCTAAATTGGCATAACAAAACATTAATCACTACTAAATCTCCCTTACCATTAATCTTGCACAAAAAAATCATTATAAAACACTTAATTTTTGCATTTACTCTCCCTTTCGAGTGATATGAGCAAAGCATGCTGGGAAATAGAAATCCCAGCCCAGTTTCAGTTAAACTGAAGTTAGTCTAAATTAAAAGAAATGAGTTCATACAACTCAAAACAATGAAACAGTTCAGTTTACTTGAAATATGTCAGTGCTGTGAACTCAAAAGAAAAAGAAAGTTCTTAAATACTCATAACAGTTAATTTAACTGAACTAATTTGTTAAATTTAAGTTTGTCCTACTCAAACCAGTTAAGTATTTTGAGCATTAGGGTTAGGCTTTTGAAAAAAGTCTCAAAAGGGGCAGGGAAGTGGCTAAATTCAGCGACAAAATCACTAAATTGGCAGCACTGGATGACATTCTTTTCGGCTCAAGGGTGGGACAACCTGTCACTCACATGGGATCAACCAATAGCAAACCACAATGATCCAACCATCCAATCAATTCCTGTCAAAATCAAGTACCGCACAACATTTTTTCTTGTTTGAGAAGCCGTTTCACTCTGATATACCTCACAATAGGGAAGAAAAGACTGGCAACTTTCATTTCTTGCCGACTTTAATATGCCGCAAGAGGGACAACAAAATATTTTGAAAGCATGCGCATGTCCATTTTAATACTGAATCAATTATATTTAGAATCAACATTTCTCTCATATCATCCACCATCTTCTTCATCCACTGTGCTTATTGAAATGTATTCTGCAGAGTTTTCTTATTTGATGCCTTTGAATATGACCAAAAGCGAAAGGAACTTAAAAGACAACATAATTAAACCTAGCTTTTGAAACAACCTTTGCTCACTAGGGGGTTTTTTTTGGAACGTAACTCTTTCCCACATCAAATGGAGCTAAGTTGTAGCAGTAGCCTATTGGTAGCTCAAGCTATCAATCCAGTTTAGCTTCTTATGACCTTGTGCACTCTCCTCATCATATCATAGAATATGAGAATATAAACAATGAATACATGAATATATATACAGTGTATATATGTCTATATGTTATTAGAACAGTACCCTGCCCACACAGTGTACTTCGAGATTTGAACTATTCCCAGGCACAGCAATTAAATGAAAAAGCACTCCTCGTAAATGAACTGCAGTTATATGTTGTTTCCAAACTTTTGCCGCATTGTGAATAAAATGAGCTGCCACAATCACAAAAGAAGCAGAAAAAAACTCAAGGGGAAGAAAACCATTTTCATGATCGGCTATTTATGTCATCAGAAAGCGTTGCCCGCGGTGTGCGTTAAACACAGGTCGCCCTGCACAGCTGCCACAGAGAGGGGAAAAAAACTTCTCTCATCTTCCGTAAAGACACAATTGCGTCTGTTCCATTATTTATTTATATATTTGTTGGTTTATTTATTTATTTATTATTCATTGTTCTATCCATGCATGTATTCCTGCTTCAAAGGAGGCTCTCCTAGACGTTCTCTTTGTTTTTTTCTTGTTTCATTCTCTATTTTCCACACAGTGGGTTTATCAGTACCCGGGAAAAAGAGATAGCACAAAAACAGTTTGTTGTGAGAAAGTGAAAAAGAAGCACTGTGTTCATATATCTAAATTAGTTTTTTTTTTTTTTTTTAAACACAGTGATGAGTCTGACATGCCGACACACTTGACACAACCGCAACAAATAACAATACACAGCACGGCGGTTGTGTCTCAGATCTCGCTGTGGTGTGTGACACGAGCACTTTTTATTTTCGACTGAGCCGATTCTCCGTGATCAGCGCACTGCCATGCTTCAGTCTGTTTCATTTACACAAACAACGCCTTCAAAAGACATCAAGGTTCTTAAGAACGCTTTAACCTGAAGCCACACAGATAGAAATAACTTACCTGCTTGTCGCTCGTCTCAGTTTGTTGCCTTTTTATACCTTTGGTTAAAGTTAATTTTTTATTGCTCTTGAATGTGTGCGAGTTGAGCGCCGGTGGATGCCTCCATGTGTATATGTGTGTATGAGTGCTAAATCTAATAGTTACCTAAAAATTCAGTCTCTGTACTATGACTGACTGTAAACAATGGTTATGTTTGCAATATCGTACTATATAGGCCTACTGCAGGTGAGTAAGCACAGGTTTCTGCCTGATGCACATCCGAAGTGTGACGGAGCTGGCTGCAGGGTCATCAACCGGGGACCACCTTTCACCGATGTTTCGCTCCTTTAAACCCGGAACATCTCATGGTGGGGGAGCAGCGGAAGGGCGTCTCCCAACCACTCTGCAGCCAGCTCTAGCATCTCTGCTTTCCCCATGCTCTATCCTTTCCTCAAACCCAAAAGCTCCCTTGTTCTGCCTTCTCGCCCAAGTCTTTGAGAGAATGCCTGAGATTCCAAGTGACTTCAGAAAAGTAGTATGTATCACTTGAGCTGCAAATGTCATGTGAAAATCATGACAAACCTTCGCTAGCAATTACCCAGAGATGTTACATCAAAGGCTGAAGGAAAATATGCCCAGTTCATATTTAAAACCCCAATAAAAAATATCTAATATAATGAAGTATTATATCTAATATCATATCTGTGATTATGGGTACGTTTACACGAAAACGATGTACTAAAACATTGTAAAAATGTTCCCGTTCACACAGATCCGCGAAAATTATTAAAAACTCTGTATTCTACCTCCAGGCCAGTAGTTGGCGATGTCACTTTGCGCCTGTAGACTGAACACGTAAAACGCATGCGCGTGAGGTCACCGTTTTCACAAATTCGCATTTTTGTAGTTTACACGGAGACAATAACGGTATCATTTTCAAAAACTTGCACTTTGAAACCCGTTTTTAAAAGTTTTCAGGCCCCGAAATGCCATTGTAGTGTAAATGAGTGACCAAAACGCATAAAAAGTTTTTAGTTTAAAACGGTGTCGCGTAAACGGACCCTCATTTTCTGCTACTTGGAAAAAAAAGAACATCAAAATACACATGATAAAATCTGAATACAACAGAGCACATTGCACACTATACTGTTTAACCCACAATGCAATGCACATTAGTTGATTGAAAAAGCCAGAAGCAACTGAGATTGACATTGTTTAATTGGACTGCCAAATGTTATGACAGTTTTACACAAAATTGGATAGAAATGCAAAAGAATTTTAACTTTTAAAAATAAATATTATTTTCAAGATAATTGGCTGTCAGTCACTGAAATAAACATGCAATATGAGTCATGTAGCATACAAGTTTTGAAACAATTAAGTTAATTTATTTAAAAGTAACATTTCACGTACTTGTTTTGAATAGCAGCCAGTATAAAGTATATACTGTGCAGTATTTGGTAATTAGTAAGCTAGTATTCTATTCTTAACAGTCATATTGGTTTATTTGCTTGGGTCAAATTTCATTTCAGGATGGTTTCTAGCACAGCCTGTACATGCAATGCTTTAGTCCTCAGCTGAAGTGGAAGGCATGGTTTATTATGCCAGCCTTGTGAGCTATTTGCTGTCTAATGGACTATAAGTTGCTGAGGTCAACACATAGTCTGAGATCCAGCATAAAGCCGTTTCCTCATTATTGTCTAATTACACTCAGTAGGCATGGAGAGAGATTGATTGCAGTATTAGTGAACAGGGGTATTTTTGGCCATCAAAGTCTAATGTGTAAATCCATAATTGAATGAGACTTTATACATGGCCTACTCCATCGCTCACAACACGCACACAAAAAACTAAGTATACGCTGTTTGAATGAGTTGCTATTGTCAACGGCTGTATTCTATGTGATCTATGACATTAAAAACAAAATTATCTTATTAATAGATGCTTCTCTGTGCTTCTTGTCATTGTTATGCCATGGTACACATTCAAAAGATTAAAAAACAGCTGCTCCGCCTAGGTTTTGCGTTGACGAATATGGCGTTTTTATTACAATCATCAAACATTGAGGCGAGGAAATATATTTATACAATGTATCGCAAATCTGCAATGAATTTCCATAGTATTGGTAAACGCATTTCATTCCCGCCTCTTGTACTCCATTGCTTTGGGTTGAAGGATTTTTTTTTTTTTTTGCAGAATATGGATGATATCTTTTAAGTTTAGCTCTGGGCTAATGATTCTTAATTGATCTCATTAGTTCACATTCCCACCACTCAGAGAGATTAAAGCGCGAAGGTAGCCGACAGGCACGAGTCAGGCAGTGGTTTAAGTCGAGCGTGAGGATGCTCTGAATCACAGCGATGGCACTTCTGCTCAGTTCAGATGCTCCAGGCGCCCGGCCAGAGGAACCTACAGGCAGGTTTATACACGAGAGCAGCTTTACTAAAATGACAGACAAGGCTTATAACATAAACATCATCCCTCTTTGCATAATGCGGGGTGTTTTTTTTTTTTTTTTTTTTTTTTTTGGCCCATTAAAGATAGTAGTTTTTGCTCACTTGTACAGTGTTCTGGTTCCAGGTGGTCTGGAACATAATGCTCAGCAAAAAGAGTTTGATTGTTGAAACGTTTTTTTTTTTTTTTAAGATCTAAGGAACAGAACAAACCAAAGCCAAACCAAATCTGTGTAACATAACATTTATACACTATCAGAATTTTATGCTTTGGATCAAAATAAATAACAATTTACATTAAATACATTTCAAAAATTTAGTGAGTGATATATATATACAGTACAGTCCAAAAGTTTGGAACCACTAAGATTTTTAATGTTTTTAAAAGAAGTTTCGTCTGCTCACCAAGGCTACATTTATTTAATTAAAAATACAGTAAAAAACAGTAATATTGTGAAATATTATTACAATTTAAATTAACTGTGTACTACTTAAATATATTTGACAAAGTAATTTATTCCTGTGATGCAAAGCTGAATTTTCAGCATCGTTACTCCAGTCTTCAGTGTCACATGATCCTTCAGAAATCATTCTAATATGCTGATTTGCTGCTCAAGAAACATTTATGATTATTTTCAATGTTGAAAACAGTTGACAACATAATATATTAAAAATGATTGTACTTAAGAAAGTTCAAAAGAACNTATATACAGTTGTGCTCAAAATTATTCATACCCTTTGTAAATATGACTAAAGAAGGCTGTGAAAATAAATCTGCATTGTTAATCCTTTTGATCTTTTATTTTAAAAAATTACAAAAATCCAACCGTTCATTGGAGAATAAGAATTTTAAATGGGGGGAAAATCTCATTATGAAATAAATGTTTTTCTCTAATACACATTGCTCACAATTAATCATACCCTTTTATTCAATACTTTTTGCAACCTCCTTTTGCCAAGATAACAGCTCTGAGTCTTCTTCTACAATGCCTGATGAGTTTGGAGAACACCTGACAAGAGATCAGAGACCATTCCTTCATACAGAATCTCTCCAGATCCTTCAGATTCCCAGATCCATGTTGGTGCTTCTTCTCTTCAGTTCACTCCACTCATCTTCTTTAGGGTTCAGGTCAGGGGACTGGGATGGCCAGGGCAGAAGCTTGGTTTTGTGCTCACTGACACATTTTTGTGTTGGTTTTGGTGTTTGTTTTTGGATCACTGCCCTGATGGAAGATCCAAACATGGCCCATTATAAGATTTTTAGCAGAGGCAGTCAGGTTTTGATTTTTTATTTGTTGGTATTTGATAGAATCCATGATTCCATGTATCTGAACAAGATGTCCAGGATCTCCGGCAGAAAAGTAGGCCCACAACATTAAAGATCCAGCAGTATATTTCAATGTACACATGGGGTACTTTTTATTCCTGTGTGCACCAAACCCATCTTAAGTGCTTCTTCATGTAATCACAGATGGATTCGATGATAGTGAGATCAGATCTCCGTGTGGAGCACCGGCTGTTGTCAGACTTATTGTGCATTCAAAACTCTCTGGATCTCACTGGATTATTACAATTAATGGCAAAATGAATGTTTGGAAATGTGAACTGATATTTCCTACTGACACACTACAGCAAAAGACTGTAAGCAAAAACACTACAGCAATAACTGGCTTAAAGCCCTTTTNAGTCATAAGTGGTTAATAATAATCATCTGAATGCTGAATAAATAAGCTTTCCATTGATGTATAGTTTGTTAGGATAGGACAATATTTGCCCGAGATACAACTATTTGAAAATCTGGAATCTGATGGTGCAAAAAAATCGAAATACTGAGAAAAATCACCTTTAAAGTTGGCCTTAGCAATACATATCAACTTACAAAAAATGTTTTGATATATTTACGGTAGGAAATTTACACAATATCTTCATGGAGCATGATCTTTACTTAATATCCTAAGGATTTTCGGCATAAAAGAAAAATCGATAATTTTGACCCACACAATGTATTGTTGGCTATTGCTACAAATATACCTGTGTGACTTATGACTGGTTTTGTGGTCCAGGGTCACATTAATATAGAATATTAACACATTAATTTGATATATTTTATGACAACATAATATATTAAAAATGATTGTACTTAAACATATTTATATATAAAGTTCAGCAATATTTAGCACATATTAACACATTGAAATAAGACTAAACTGAAGATGTGCTTAAATCGGTCATTTGAAAATGCTTTTGTGGATCATTCTGTCAGATTTCAGAGTTTTATAAAACTATTTATTCAGTACCCAGCAGAGAATTTTACCCAGATATGGAATGTTTGCCACTGGTAAAAAGATTTGCAGCTGAATAAATTCAATTGGACACTGATATCAGTAGCCCTGTGAAATTAAACACAAAAGTAACTCACTTTCCCGCTTCTAAGCCAATTAAGAATTTCATGAAAATGCGTAATGCGTGGTACAATATTTATTTTTTAAAATAATATTGGATAAAAATTCATTTCCATCTCTTATCTTGTATTTGCTTCAATTTACAGGCGCATTTCATGTGCATTCCTTCTTGTTTGTATATATCAGTAGCTTGGGGGCAGGTATTAATTAATGAGAGGGAGGATTCTGGGAGAAATAAAGTCTGGCCTTTTGCACAGTGCTTTCCTGTGCCAAGCTCATTTACCTCTGAGCTTTTTCTCAGGGTGCCTGTCCGCCGTAAGCTAGACAGACCTCAGGCTTAAACACTGAGGCAACTAACAAGCATCACTATCTGAACTGTACAAGAACTGCTTAACTTTACAAGTGATTAACAACCAAGCAGATTTGGCAAATTTATTTAAATAAGATCAAGTCTTATTAGTAATCCACTGTGAAGTTCGCAACAGTGCAGGCTTGGCAAATGGGCATCTAAAAGAAGCAAAAATGGCCTTGTGGACATACACGAAAGTGCACCAATTAGGACAGAACCATATTTGCATCAGTTTGAACATAAAACTAATTTCATGCAGCAGTTTTTTATTGATATACACTAATGTGCAGTGTAAGAATGGATAAGTCAAAAATGCCATCACGAAGCAACCACATGAAATGATGCTGTCAGCTTCATAAAAGGCAACCTGAATGACCTTGTTTTGCACACCAAGGTGACACACCACACCACACCACGAAGATGCTAACACAGGAAGTAATTGTAGCCACTCAGTTGTTCGAGTGCTGAAACACCCATGTCATCAAACGGCCGTAACAGAAGCAAGCGGAAAGCCGATACGCCTCAGTGTGAGAGAATGAGAATCTGCATTCATGGCCTTTTTGTGTATGATCGGGTGAGACCTTGATTAAACCAGATGAGGAAAATTCCCTTCGTGTGTCCTTTGAGAAGAGCCGTGCCTTGTTTTGCTGGAGAAATTTTTAATGATATCTCTACAGGCGTCAAAATGAAGCAACGGCAGAACAGAGATGGACAACAGCAGCAAAAAAAGTTCCAATTACCAATATCAGATCATCGCACAGCGGCCATGTTGTTTTTTATTGGATTAAGTGAAATGTCAGGCAGCTAATTAGAGAAGTCGAACACGCTCTGCCCTGGTAGAGGAGGGGCGTCATATCCCCAACATTACATTCAAAAGGTTCATCTCCAAACCCTTCGAAAATATTGTAACCTGAGTGTAAAGTGCATTATCCGTCTGTCTGCCTGTCTTGCTGTCTATGTGCTTTATTTAGAAAATGTCTTTATCAAAAACATACCTGATGTCTCTGAGCTCTCATTCTACTATGCAAGAAAAGCAATAAAGGGGATTTTTTTTTAGCAAAAGAGTCCGGACGAATCCCCCCAGTGAGTAGAAATGGCCAAACTGTCCCCCCTAATATTTGATATTTTTGATGCTGCTCTGCTGCACACCATTACGCACCACTCTGTTTGTTTTTATGATGACAGAAAGTTACATTTTTAGGCTGGTCTGCCTCAGCGGTCTAACAGCGCTCATCAAAATGATTGAGATGGCCAATCAAATCAAAGAAGGCAGGCCTTACTGTTCACAGAAGACTAGCGCTATACTTTAGTTTTAATGGTGAATCAGTGCATGGTAAGGAGTAAGTAGCAAAACATTTAATATTTGACAACTGTTTTACGATAAAAATGTTCTACAACTGACAGGCCTAATATCCTGTAATGCAAAATACTCAACTGTTTTATCAAATTGCACCATTTTGAATTCAAAATATGTTATCATTTACATGATTCATTAATAACTGGGTCCCACTTTATATTAAGTGGCCTTAACTACTATGTACTTGCATCAAAAAATAAGTACAATGTACTTATTGGGTTCATATTGAATTGCAAAACACTTTTGCTGCTATGGAGGTGGGATACGGGTAAGGTTAGGGAAAGGTTAGGGAAAGATTTGGTGGTATGGGTAGGTTTAAGGGTAGGGGTAAGGTGTAAGGGATGGGTCAACAGTATAATTACAAATGTAATTACAGAAATTAATTACAGATATAATTACATGCAGATGTTTTTAAAATGTAAGTACAATGTAAAAACATGTATGTGCACAATAAGTGCATTGTATCAAATGATTAATTTAAATGTAAGTGCATAGTAGTTAAGGCCACTAAATATAAAGTGGGACCAATAACTGAATGTGACGTTTGTGTTTATGAGATATTAGACATATGAATAAGAGTGGATGTGGGCATATTTAAATTTTTTTTTTTTTTTATTGATTACTTCGTATCTACACTAGAACTTGTTTTTACCATTATTATTTGTTTTTCTTTATTCCCTTAAAAACCTTTTTAACTGTATTTAATTTCTTTACATAAAAATACCAAAATCTTGTCAAACACTAACATATAAAATACATGCAAACTTAAAAAATGTAAGACTCAAAGTTTAATCGAAATTGAAGAATGGTCATCTAAATCATCCAAGGAAAATTCACAGTTTCTTTATTCAGAGTTTCAAAGTCAAAAAATCTGTCAAATTATATTTTTTGTTTATAAGTTTTTTGGATCTCAATTACTAGACTGTAGCAGGACTGAAAAGAAGTCTGAGAAACCCATTTTACCCTCACAAGCGTTTGAGAACAAGACATAAAAAGGCAGAGGCTATTTACACTAAATAGCAATAAATACGACTTACACAATACTGTTACATTTATACTTGTAGTTATAGTAGAGTCAATGTTGTTGTTTTGAGCTGATCAGGATCCTCAAACAAATATAGCAATGATGGCAGCTCAGAGCCCATGTTACGCTTTAGGGGGAATTCTTAGCATCAAATTTGCTGCTTCAGTCTCATATTCTTTCAAATCCAAAAGAAAAAAAATCACAAACATTTCCTCTTCCATTGCACAAGGTTTCCAAAAATGTATTTACCATGATTTGTGCTTGTAATTCTACAATCACATACAATTTAGGATGGTTTAGCATGCAAATTTGGACACAAATGTTGCTTTCAGACATCTTTCCATCCATCTATGAATCCATTTATCAGCTAAATGATGTGCGCTTGCTTTGATGGGAAGGCAAAACCGCTGAACCTGAGGGCTATTATGACTGCCGTCTCCACCCAGTCGCTCAACACACAGCAGCGATCCGTGACAAACAGGGTGTGCTCCTGTGCCACCCCAGGCTTCTATTTTTTATGCCTTTGTTTTACAGACTATAAAGGACAGCCAGCACACACACACACATCTGCTTGGTAAAAGATGCTCTCTCTCCTAACAAAGCAGCAGTCAGAACATAATGAGTCCTGACAAGTCCATAGATGTGAAGGATCGCATATGCCAGAGAAAATGAAAAGGTCAGTAAGCAGTGAGGAAACTTAATATGAAGTAGACATATGAATCCTATCCAAAGAATTATCGCCATTAGCAAAGACTAGCAATGCCCGACACCCAAATCAATTCATAAATATATGCAGTGATTGCGCTCTCCCTAATTCAGCTCAAAGGGCTTTGCTTAATGTGACCTGTACCTTTGAGTGCCACTCTTTTAGGGCACAGTACACTGACTAAATTGGTTTGGAGCCTGTGAGATTTTAGGAATCAGAAAGAGCAGTTTGTTGCACTCTTGAGTGCTGTATTAAAGGGTTAGTTCACCAAAAATAAAAATTCTGTCATTTACTCACCCTTATGTCATTCCAAACCCGTAAAGGTGATGATACACGGGGCAACTTTTTGAGCAATGTTGCCGGACAATGTCGCCGAGCGATGATTCTTGGGCACTTTGCCATTGAGAATGGGCAACAAATTTCTATCTGGATACTTTAGATGGAAATTTGTTTCCCATTCTCAATTGGAAAGTGCCCAAGCATCATCGCTCAGCGACATTCCTCAAAAAGTTGCCCCGTGTATCATCACTTTAAGACTTTCGTTCATCTTCGGAACACAAATGAAGATATTTTTAATCAAATCGGAGTGATTTCTGTCCCTCCATTGACAGCTACGCAACTACCACTTTGACACTTCAAAAAGTTAATAAAGAATTTATAAAACTAATCTATATGAATTGAACGGTCCAATCCAAATTTTCTGAAGAGACATGATCGCTTTATATGATGAACAGATTGAATTTAGGCTTTTATTCACATTTAAATATTTAACAACACACACATCAGTTATGGTAAACGGAAGCTCAAACATGCTTGCTTGACGTGCGAGAACCAATGAGGTTCATTCTCGTGTGTTACGCAGCACGTTTGAGCTTCCGCAAGAACCAATGAGGTTTGTTCTCGCGCCTCAAGCATGTAAGGTTTAGCTTCTGTTTATGTTTGCTGATCAATGTTTATATGTGAATAAAAGCCTAAATTCAATCTGTTCATCATATGAGTGATCGCGTAAACTTCTGAAAGTTTGGACTACACTGCTCGATTCTTATGGATTCGTTTTACGACCTCTTTATGAACTTTTGAAGTGCCAAAGTAGTAGTTGCGTAGCTGTCAATGGAGGTACAGAAATCACTCAGATTTTATTAAAAATATCGTCATTTATATTCCAAAGATGAACAAGATGTAAAAGAACAAGATGAACTAACCCTTTAAGCGCATCTGCTTGAGATGTATTTACTGTCACATTTGATCAATTTAATGCATACTTACTGAAGAAAAGTTTAATTTTCTTTCAAAAAAAACCCAAAAAGTAATAATTTACAGACCCCCAAATTTTGAAAATATTCTCCTCAAATAACAAATGTACAGAAGCATTAATATAAGTGCTTTAACCATTTTACCACTTAAATGTTTTAGCTCTATACTATTACAATTTTTATTTCTCCTAAATCCAAGACATCCAGGATACAGTTGGGAATAAAACATAAATGAGGACTCTATTAAGTCTCAGGGGAAGCTACACCTTGCCCTACATACTCACATGGAGCGCCACTATAACGAGCAATGAGTTGCCAGGCAAAATATAGAACCTATGCTCATCAAATGGCTACTCTTCAGATCAGCTAAGGATGGATTTTTAAAAATGCTAGGTTGATGATCTGTGGTAATGTAAGGAACACTTATATAATTAAAAACCCACACATTGTTTTTGGTGATGCTACTCTCATGTATTGGCACAGAAACTTACCTATTATTCACAGTTGTGAATGTGGAGGTAGAAAAGGTGGAGATGTCATTTTTCATGCTGCATCGGAGAGCTTTGTTCTGAGCACCAGCCAATATGAGGACATTCCTCACTACAATTAATAGTCTGTGATCCTAAAGACCGAATGGAAAAATGAAAGAAAAAGAAGAAGGTGGTGAGATAAATGAGGATGACAACCTTAAAAGTAGAGTTCACCCAAAAAACCCAATAAATGCCTCATAGAAGTGATCCATATGACTCGTACACTTTAAGTCTTTTGAAGCCGTATGATATCTTTATGTGAGGAACCACCCAAAATGCAAGTTATTTAGTGATAATACATTGTTCATATTTCAAATATTCTCCAGCAGCTTTGACATCACTGATGCTAAATGCTATTGGTTCTCGTATATCGTAAACAAACCAGACTTGAGAATAAGATTTGAGAGATTTGTTGGATAAAAACAGTGAGTAGAGTGCTTTTCCATCCCACTGAGCTACTTTTCCATTGTTTTTCTATGTAAACACATGCTAGACAGACATGTTTGATCATTGCGCTAGTGTTTTTGCAGCATCTCCTGCATGACACGGCATTCTAAAAATGCAGCTATCAAGTTAAAAGAAGTTTTAACTTTTAAAAAATGTATCTCCAGACCAGTGGTTCCCAAACCTGTCCTGGAGGACCCCCAGCCCTGCACATTTTGTATGTCGCCCTTATCTGACACACCTACTTCAGGTCTTGCATTCTCTACTAATGAGCTCAAGAGTTGAATCAGGTGTGATAGATGAGGGAGACATACAAAATTTGCAGGGCTGAGGGTCCTCCAGGACAGGTTTGGGAACCACTGCTCTAGACCTTGCTTTTTTTTCTTTTTCTGTGTATGAATGGCCCCTGTTGAATTTATCGATCTACTGTAGCTGACATTGGTAAAAATGTGGTCCAACAGCACAGTTGTTTTTTCCATCCATGATATGAGTAGGGTAACCTGCCAATAATTCACGCACCTTGAACACTCATACACACTCTTTCTAATTTCCCTTCAGGCACCAATATCTGGAATGCAAATTGAAGACGCATAATCACATTTAAATTAATACTTACTGCATTCTACCCCCCTTTTTTCCCATTTAAACTTTGTGTTGACACTTGCGTTGCTCTCCCGGAGACCACATCCTGAGACATCTAATTAAGTTTGCTTTGTTATGGAACGCTAAGGCAAACAACAACACAAGGTAATTAAAGCCCCCCATCACCACTCTTTTGTTTTGGCCCAAGTGACCCGCTATGAGGCCTTGACGGGATTTTAATTCTCTTTATCTCGGGACGCCGGCGTTCGCGTCTCGGCAAACGGGCTGACATGGTAGCTGTCACCCCTCGGAGGATATTCTAGCCTGGCACGACACTGCTGACAGCACGATGTCTCTGGTAATTAGGAAGATAGAGCCGCGCATTGCACACATCAGCAGCATCCACTACGTGTCTGACGTACGGGACGAGCAATGCCCAAAACGATCCACTCATGGTAAAGTACTTGACAGAGACAGCATATGTTCTGCTAGGACTTTCTTTCTTTTAACTCAGAGATCCGTTCATAATTACACAAATGAGGAAAACAGTTTTCCACGTGTCAGCGTGAGTTTGACAATAGTGTGCCCTGAAATGTATTAGGTAGGGGTGAATGAGGTCAACATGTTTATCAAGATTTATAATGTATAATATAAAGTTTTTAATATAAAAATAGCATATTATATAAAGCATATTATTGCATATTATATATAGTCAGTCCCACCGTATTATATATATAAATATATATATATATACTGTATATAGTTATGAAATGTGCCTCTTTTAGCAGCGGCTCGGAGAAGTATAAAACAAAGGTAAAAGGTAAAATGAAAATTGCAAAGATAATTGGCCTTGTAAGACTAATGCATTGGCTAAAGTGCAAATTATTAGTTTGACATAGTCCTTTAGAGCTACTCTTGCAATGGAAAGCTAATCAATCCTTATGGTAATCCTTATCAGACATTAAAGTGTCTGAGTCACCGTCCTGGCATATGGGTTATATCTGTGATTTTCCCTCTCTCCTCATAACATATTACAAATAAACTTTCTGCCTATCTGAGGTCTGTGACCGAAACACAGAAATGCTAACAAAGCTGATTAAGCTCAGCACAATGTCTCTGGTCTGATTGGTGGACCACCGCTCTTTGAAAGCTCCCGTGATGACAATGAAAGGCAAAACGAATGGATGAGACAGCCAGCCTGAGCCCCGGTGGACCCACTATCAAAGCAAATCAGCAAGAGACAAACACAGAGACAAAGTGATGGTAAGCTAAAGGTCCAGGAAGGCAGATAGAACTACCACTGAAAACAGCAGTTTGGATGTTTCTGGTGCAAATTAATGCATGGTAAGCGTGTAACCATTAGCTCCTAACAACCCAGTCCATGGTTGACTTTCCCTCTCCAGTCAATGCAGGAGTAAAAACAGAAAGCTAATTGGCTCTAGAAAGCTACATACATTTCCACAACAAAATACTAAAGGAACAGTTCACCCGTAAATAACATTCTGTCATAATTTACTCACCCATGTCATTCCAAAACCATATGGCTGTACCACAGGCTGTCGAGCAGCAAAAGGCACTACAAAATCACTATTAAAGTAATCCATGCACTATATTCCAAGTCTTATGAAGCCATAGAATAGCTTTGCATCGCAAGTGCAATACTGTACCAGGTGAGGTACCAAACAAGTTTACTACTCCAGAAAATATGGAGCTAGCTATGTTATGCAAGGGTTAAAGAATATTAGTTTACAAATCATGTACTATGGGCCTCGTTTTGAGGTCATAACATAGTATTTGTACTGTGTGGAAATAAGTTTTTATGAATCGATAATCTGTCCCTGTAATCATATGTCTGGTAAGGAATAAAAGTTGTTGGCGTTTTACTGCCTCTAGTGTTCATTTCAGCTGGAAAATGCAATGACTTGTATGTATGCGGCACAAAATGTAGGTAGAGGCACGTTTATCCAATGAGCCTAGATTGGTGCTAACAGACAAGTTCCAACAGTTTATAGGACGATAAAAAGGGAGGCTTTGAAGGTTGAGAACCTGGATCATGTTCCTTTTGGTGTGAAGCTATGTTTTGTGGTCAACACTGATCTGGATTTGACTGACAGCTGAGCAGAAGAGCCTCGGTGATCGCCAGCAAAACACAATGTGTCTCACAGGCTAGTGCTGATCGGGTTACACATGGTACATCTTTCTCTCTTCCTCCCCCCTCTCCTGTTGATGCTCCGGAAAACTCAGGCCATTTAATCCACGAGCTCTATCGCCTCAGACAGACAGCACTGTTGTTTGGTGAATAAATCTGATATGAAACTCAATCATCAGGCATCTGATAACTCGGAGCGGCGGTCATGCGATCACCTCCATGCTGCTGGAACGATTTTAGTGCTCTTTCATTCATCACGGAGAAATGTATAATGCATCTTGCTAAAAGAATGCCACTCATAGGAGCAAATTAACTTGAGTGATCTTGGAGGAGTTGGATGTGGCGACTGTATGATCTGGAACCCCCTCATTAGTTCCAGAACTTCGACCCTCCAAGTATAAAAGAGCTCTCTTCTTCATTACCATCCATGTGGTTATCAAACGCCCTCCCCTGGTGTGCGGGAGACGGGCCCACATCTGATCATCAAGATCAGATTTTTAATAATGATTTCATCCATTTTGGAGTCCCGGGGTGTTGTTAATTCAGAGTCGAAATATATAAACACCTCCCAACCCAGATGGTAAACCATGCTGTCTTTGAACCGTTCAATTTGTGGGGTTTTTACCCGTGCCATGGGTAGGAGGGCTGCAGCTGGTGTGGGGTGAGGAAGAGAGGAAGTGTGTATGTGTAATAGACAGAGAGAGTGTCAAAAAGAAAGAGATGGAATGTCGATGTGTGTGTGTGTGTGTGTGTGTGTGTGTGATTTCTAGACCACATCAGAGCCTGATGGCCCTATGCAGAGATACTGGAGCAGAAAATTATCTCATGTGTTAGGCCGCATTGCTACCACAGAGGTCTGTTCTGTTCCTCTGAAAGAAAAAAACAACGCCAAAGACCGTAATAATTAAAGATTTAACATTTGATGATAAAGGACTCCATCTGTCCATCTTGTTTTCATTATTTAAAACAGCTTCACAAAGAATCTGCAATGAAACAAAAAACACAATGGAAATAAGGGATTTACACTATCCAGTTTTAAAATATATTCTCTGTATTTTGAACAATTATTATTTAAAACTCATTTTAGCTGACGTCCTGTCTGTATGAATGTGGAAGCTTGTTTTTGCAACTGAATAAAACATAAAAAAGGTAATTGCGACTTTTTATCTCACAATTCTGACTTTTTTTCTCGCAATTGCGAGTTATAAAGTCACAAATGCGCAATATAAAGGCGCTATTGCATGTTTTAAAGTAAGAATTGCGAGATATAAAATCACAATTCTAACTTTTTTTTCTCAGAATGGTAGTTTATATCTCGCAATTCTGTATAACGTGCAATTGCAAGTTATAAAGTCAGAATTGTGAGATATAAACTCGCAATTCTGAGAAAAAAAGTCTGCCCTTTTTTCCTCAGAACCGGACTTTATAACTAGCAATTGCGAGTTTATATCTCACAATTCTGAATTGTGAAGAAAAAGAGTTATATATAGAGTTATTTGTGAGTTATAAATAGAATTGCGAGATATAATTCTGAAAATTCTGACTTTTTTTCTCGTAATTGCAAGTTTATATCCAGCAATTCTGACTATATATATATATACACAATTGTAAGATACATTTTAAAATATAAAATAAGAGACAATTGTTACATTTAAAAGTCATATTGTGAGATATGGTTGCAATTGATATAAAGTCATAATTACAAGCAATCATGTCAAATTACCTTTTCATTCATTCATTCATTCATTCAGCTTACTTCCGGTCTATATAGAAGCCCGTTTCACCTCGGAGTAAAAAAAAAAAAAAAAACATACAGTAAATGTGAGATAAAGTTTAAAAAAAGAAGTCACAATTGTAAGATAAAATGCCCTATTGTGATATATGAAGTTGCAATATTGATAAAATCATATTATTTATTCATTCATTCAGGTTGGCATGTGGTCATAGTCTCTTGCACATACATATTTAATAAAGTAGGCCCATGAAATGAAGAATTTGTTCAAAAATGTTAGATGTGCTTGGATTTGCACACTTAATAACAAGTCGATGTTCAACTAGTAATATATATCTGCCATGCAAACCACTCACCTTGTTTTAAAATAAAAAAGCAATTGTTTCAATACATGTGAACTTGCTTGCAAGGAGGAGCACCAGTCCCTCTCTGCATCCTGGGTTTGATATTGAATTCTGGAGCTCGGCAGAACTCAGTGCTCTCTGTGTGCTGGTGGCAGAAGGGCTTGTGTTGGAATTTGTGATGAAGAGGGGAACGCTGGGATGTGCTTGGCCCACTGAGCCCCACATTATGGATGTGTCCACGGCTGTGAGGCTGCATGTCTCAGTGACAGCTCTCTCTCTCTCTCTTTCTCTCTCCGCCGGTCTGCAGCACGCCGTGTTAGATTAGAAAGCCTGTCTGCTTTCTGCTCCGGGACGGCCAATGCATTATGAACACCACAGATCTAACAGAAGAGGAGAGAAGGGTGTTTGTCATATGTAGGGCTGGTTATTCCTTTGCAAGTATAAAGAAGAGCACTCTGCTGTGAGCTCCGAAACACGGCGCTGTTGTAAATGCTGTAGACAGAGGGTTTGTCATTCCGGAGTGCCGGAGTCACATTGCCTGAGACTTGGCAATATGCCTCTTGGCTCTACGGTGACAGCGCCATATATTGTGATGTATTGTTGTAAATGTTTAAATGCATTCGCGTCTAAGCTGGCAGAATTGCGATGTAATGTAATTCCTTACAAGCTATAGGGAGGAAATAGTTCTGGTGTGCGCGTGTGGTGACGTTTTCGGGAATGTGATCGATTGTATTCCGCTTACAGGTGATTGATGTGCGTGAGCGGGGCCCTGTGTATTACTGTGCATAATTTAGCATTTTGCTCTGTTGATAGAGTAAGCTTTCAACCGAGCGCGTCTCACAGGAGATGGACGTTATCTGGGCGCCCAGTTTCCGCGGCCGTTTGAAGTCACCTGTTTACTGTACAAACAGGTGAGTCACAGTTAAAGAACCTGGGCTAAAGCTAACAAGCTTACCGCGACGTGTCACAAAGTGTGAATCTGAATAACTCCTCTAAGAGAGTTTCGAAACGGGTGATACGGGTGCCAAGACTCAGCGTTCGATGACACTTGTTTATGTGACAAGTTCAAATCCGCCTTAAGAGGAGCCACCATGCTTATTTGAATGAAAAATAACTTGTGCCCCGCTAAAATATTTCATTTGCATAAAAGCTTTCATTTAGCACAGATGAACACGGGAGGCGAGCGCAGAGCTTGCTGGAGATTAGAGCAGTTCATTTGTCACATTAAGAAGAATTACGTGTGTTTGTGTCACAGAGCAGAAGGAAAGAGAGTTTAGTGTGAAAGAAAGAAACGACAGAGAACAAACGGTGTTTGAATGCAATAGCCGTAGCAGCACGGGCAAACAAATAAAAGAATAAATGATAAACCGAAAACAAACAAATAAATACATTTGAGCCTGCAACAACTAAAACATTAACAGTATTAGGAGGGATTTCAGGAACTAATAAATGAGGGTGCTTAATGGTGGCTATAAGAGAAAAACAAATCTAAATGGAGCTTGACTTATGTGAAGAGAAAGAGTGAATTAACTCAGTAAATAAAAAAATAAAAAAACACTGACTGGATTCACTGTTTTGTGGTCTGATAGGGTTGGATAAAATGTAACAAATATTACATTTAAACAGGGTGGGGAATTTACACTGACTTCTATTGTTTTTTTACCAAACTCTAATATTATTATTACATTTATTTCAAATTAATATATTTTATTGACATTAATATTAATTAAAAGAATAATATTAACATTGCCATTTATCAAAATTGTTAAGCTATTTTATTAACATTAAATGGTTAGTTCACCCAAAAATGGAAATTATCCCATAATTTCAGCCAAACACAATCGGAGTTATATTAAAAAAAATATCCTGGCGCTTCCAAGCTTTATAATGGGAGTAAATGGCACCCTAGATTTTTAAGCCCCAGAAAGCACATCCATCCATCATAAAAGTAATCCATATGACTCTAGTGGGTTAATAAAGGCCTTCTGAAGCGAAGCGATGCGTTTTTTTAAGAAAATGAAAAATATACGTCGGGTCAGAGGTCACTCTTCCGCCGGAACTCGACTTGCGTACAGCCTTGCTGTAAGCCAGTGATTATAGTTTATAAAGTTATAAATATGGATATTTTTCTTACAAAAACCCATCGCTTCTCTTTAGAAGGTCTTTATTAACCCCCTGGAGGCGTATGGATTACTTTTCTGATGAATGAATGTGCTTTTTTGGGCTTCAAAATCTAGGGTACCATTCACTTCCATTATAAAGCTTGGAAAAGCTAGGGTATTTTTTTAAACTCTGATTGTGTTTGTCTGAAAGAAGACAGTCGTGCACACCTTGGATGGCTTGAGGGTGAGTAAATTATGGGATAATTTTGGGTGAACTAACGATTTAATAAAAAAAGAGTATTAATATTATAATGAATTAATATACAATTAATAATTAAAATACTAATATTAAACA